>WOVY01005556.1:0-67222 GCA_013436015.1 Rhipicephalus annulatus
TCGTCACCCAGGGAACCCGGTCCAGCCGCTCGCCGTCGCCTCAGGGTCGCCAGCCGCGCTTCTATCACGCCGTCGCTCCCCGTCACCGGCGTATTTTGAGCCAGTTCTCGGGGAACTAACAGATGCAGCTCCTGGAGGTGGCGCTGCATTGACAACTCGGACCAAAAAAACCCCTACCGACGACTAGTTCCATACGAAATTTACTTGGTGTTCTTATCAATGGACTGACCGTTACAGCTCTAATAGACAACTGGTGCCCACATATCCTTTATGAGTTCACGTCTTCGATTCCGCCTGAAAAAAAGTTCTTACCTCCCCTGCCATGTCTTCGACTGTGCGGAGTAGTCGACGGCAGTCGAACATCAGTTCTTGGTATGTGCACTGCCTGCGTCACTGTTGCCGGCCTTCACACTTTAGTCCTCTTCGCTATTCTAGACGCTTGCCCACACGACGTGATTCTTGGCATTGACTTCTTGACCACGCATTCAGCCCTCATCGATTGTTCAACCGGCACTTTACAGCTAGAGTTGCCTTTGTACGCTGATGGCCCTCCTGCAGCTCGCACACGGCTACGGTCCGTGAAGTGTCTACGATTACCACCACCAGGACACTGTGTACCTTCGTATGTCGCATTTCCACCTGTTCCCGATGGCGACTACTTGGCAGCTCCACTCATTGACCTGACCATTTCCCGGAACATCATACTTCCTCATACTATAGTGAGGATTGCGACAACAAGACGCTTCTCCCTGTCCTCAACTTCTCTGTGTAGACCGAGGTCATTCCTCAAGATTTTGCCTTACCAGAACTCTCCACTTTGGAGCAATGTACCATTTCATCTCTCACTCCTGACATCAAGACCACAGCCGAACCTGTCGCGTCCGCACAGAATAGAGCTTTCCTAGATAAAATTATACCAAACGACCTGTCGCCGTCCCAAGTTGAAGCACTCCGTCTTCTATTTTCTTACCTCGACATTTTTCATATCGACGACCCTTCCTTGGGCCGCACGAGCGTCGTAGCCCAACCAGCGTTAATATCTTGCAGTTAGCTAGAGAGGAATCTGGCGCTGCGACCGTGTACCCTTATGGGAATTACGGGAACTACAGGCTTCGGATTGGATCGCGTTAGCCAGCGAACTGTCTACGGATCTTTTAGGGGCGAAGCTCCTTAAAGCGGCCCCCGTTCGTCCCTCGTAGTCGTAGTCGTAGTGTGTAACAAGTGTTACATTTTGACCTGCCAGGTGGTACCGGTGGGTGATTTCTCCTGTGCTTTGTTGAAAAATAAAAGTTGGCGGCGTGCGCGTTACTAAAAGCCGAATGCCCCTGTCTTTCATTCCCTATTAGCAGCCATTGGCATGTACATTGAGCACTATCTGACAAGAAAGGGTTGCTACGTTATACTCACTGGGTGTAACCTTCTTAGATTTAGAAAGGTTTAGCGAGCGTTGAGCCGCAGTGCTATGAATACAATGAACCAGCATATACCATGAACTCGAGGTGGTTAAAGGTGGGAAGTAGATACGAAGGACAAGCCGTAAGAAAGTGAAAGCCGAATTCTCATGTCTCTCATTTCCCATTAGCAGCCATTGGCATGTAAATTCAGCACTATCTGACAAAAAAAAGTTGCTACGTTATACTCGCTGGGCGTAACTTCCTTGGTTTTAGAAAGGTTTAGCGAGCGTTGGGCCGCAGTGCCATGAATAGAGTGAACTAGTATATACCATGAACTCGAGGTGGTTAAAGGAGGGATGTAGACCCGAAGCGCAAGCCGTAAGAAAATGTGCGTGTGCCACCTCTCGTTTAGTCCTTAAAATGTCCGCTGGATGGCGGTGCTTTTATATTGGGAATATATGATGAAAAGATGGGATATGGTGGTAATTGGAGTGTTGAATATTGGACGAACGGACACACAGACAGATGCATGGATGGACGCATGAACGGACGCAGGGGCGGATGCATGGACGAACGCAGGGACGGACGCACGAACAGACGTACGCACGGACGGGCGGATGGACGCATGAACGGTCACACAGACGGACGCATGGACGGACGGAAGCAAGAACGAATGGGCGGACGAATGCTTCGCCCCACTCTCCATCATTCACTCCGGGGATATGCTGTTTCTGCAGTTTCAGTTTCATTCTTCGCGTAGAGTGGGTAGTGGGGTGGGTGCAAAGGACTAAAGCTGCGCCTTTGTTCTTCAAACAAGCTGAAATCGACTAGGCCTCTCAATTCACTGGAACGCTGAAGCTGTATAAGTTGTGTTTGGCAGTTTACACGAAGCATCTTTGCATTCACTGCTGCGCATAGATGTAGCGTCCCATACCAGTGCAGGAAACTACATCAAGTTCACGTTTGTTGTTAGTGCATCTTGCCGAAATTCATTGAATTGAACTGCAAAACGACGGAGACGTGAAGTGGACGCACCGCCACGCTCTTCCAAGTCGATTTCACAACAAAACGAGAGGTTTGTTGGAGGCAGACCACTTGAACAGACGTACCTCCTGGCATCGGAGCAGACGAAACGTCAAGTGTTTCTCACTTAATACTTTGCTGTTATTTCGATAAATAGATATTGCGGAGCGCAAAAGAAGAGTGTTTGTTTTGAAATATTGTGAAGAATATTTTATTAAATTTTGATGCCAAATCTGGAACGCATAGGCAAATCAATGCATACCCTAGCTAGTGGTTAAATTTGTCCAGGTTTCACTTCTATCGCCTAGTCACAAATACTTTTTGCAACAAAGCTTGTGTATAAAAATGACGCAAGTTTCAATTAGACATAACTTCATATCACTTTGTTTTACACTCGTCAAACAAGCGTCGCGAATCTCAAGAACGTGATCCATCCGAAGCAGATCCGAAGCCTGTACT
The DNA here is from genome assembly GCA_013436015.1 of Rhipicephalus annulatus. Classification (NCBI taxonomy): domain Eukaryota; kingdom Metazoa; phylum Arthropoda; class Arachnida; order Ixodida; family Ixodidae; genus Rhipicephalus; species Rhipicephalus annulatus. Next base: position 2,877 of record WOVY01005556.1, read on the forward strand.
TCCCATAACTCCCATAGGGGTACAAGCGCCGCCGAAAGAGCCAGCATAGACACTAGCGCCAGATTCAACTCTAGGTATTATTGTATGAAATTCTATGATGTATATGCTACATTAAGGTAGCAAAGTGGCGCTACTGTTCTTCGGGCGCCACTCGCTCCACCTGCAGGAGTTCAGCGCGCCTATTACAGAGTGGCTTCACGTAGTGATAGGTGGTTCGTTTGCACTGCGGAGAAACCAACACTACGCAGACGACGCCGATGCTTCGCAGATTCCAGGCAGATCAAGTGTAGTTGACATCGGCAGTCATGGTTATTCTCGCTGCACTTCCTCGGTGCTGTGGCCATGCTGCATGTTGGTCCCGAGAAATGTGGTAGCAAGTACAGTCTGTGTTGAATTGCATTACGTACAGCCCCTGTGATTAGACGCGGGTGCAGCGGGTGTTGCTATAAAACGATTAGTGTTCAGTGAGGAAGTAATAAACACTTCGCTTCTTTTTATCCATACACGCTGCAAAACATTCTATATTAGTATTACCCACAGGTGCAGTGAATACGTTAGAGATGCCGAGTTGGTCAGCGTATGTCAGCTGCATACTTCTAAATTGGTCTGTCGGGTAAAACACTGAAAGAAAGAGAGAAGGTAAAATAGAACTATTTGAATCGGCAAGGTGTTGCAGCAATAGCGGGTGAATTTAATGCAGCTTTCAAACCTTGAGAAAAAGTAATGTTGGACTCGACAGAGCTGTGGAACAGTGATTCACATCAGACGTCGTGAGCCGTGATTGTAATATGAGCGTAATACGTGAGCCGTGCGTAACACGGGCGTCGCACGGTCTCTCTCGATCGCGATACCGCAACTCAATTCAGTTGAAGATGATAAAACTACCACTGGCTTCCTCACATATTCCTATGGGACGAAAAGTTATATTACTAACTGGTTTTATTGCGATCAAAAGTGCGAAGTAATATATCTGTAAATGGGAACAACAGTAGAAAGAAGGCTAAGCTTGTGTGGGACCAACTATAAATATATATCTCACTAGCTCATCGAGCTGACGTACCTAGTTTTATTATTACATACCAAGAACGAAAGCATAAACCAAGGCTTCTAGGCGTGACCTGAGAAACCGGATTTATCACATACCTTCATAAAAAATGGAAATGAGGCGAGAAAATAAATAAAGGAATGCTAGTACTCTGAAGCGCGAGCACTGCTCCTATGTGGTTTGTGAGTGGCTTTCCCGTAAGGCATTTGAACCCAAGATGGCGTACTTTGGCACAACTCTGCTACTAAAGGTATAGCATTTACAGTGACTCTACTTCAATAGAAGCTTTACTTGCAGAAGCTACTCGCCGCTGGCCGCACGCGAGTTGTGACGCCCGGTTCTTCGATATTTAAATAATCTTGCCTGCATTAATTGCCAGTGCCATCCGACTATATTGAGAGCGTATGTTGCCCTCAATTTGTCCTTCTTTCATTTTATTTCGCGATAGCAATTTCTTAAAGTCAGCCCGACAGCAGTCAACTCAACCCATTTCTTCTTTTTTTTTTTTGGTGCCCCGTAGTTTACGCTTTTTGTTTGTTGCGTTTGAGTTTATTCCAGATTCACTATTTTTTAGACCCCATTTCATATTTACCTACATGTCACTTCGCGAAAAAACTTTTTTGAAAACCAATACTTAGTGTCAAAGAAATGTTCCAGTTTGCAAAGTATTGCATTGCTTTGAACTCTACATCAACAGAAACGATTCTTTCTTCACTTTTCATCCGCCTTCTTCCCTCCGCCCAGCTTCTTTGCGTTTGGTGCTCAAAGAAATAAATAAATGCAGTGCATCACAACAATACTTGAAAGAATTCTCATTTTGGGGTCTTCCCTGTTTCTCAAGAAAACAAACTGAGCTCCGTGTGGGTACAACGTTAAGAATGAAACATTGGCCTACCTATAAAAAAATTGATGCCCATAGCCACGCCCTCGTGGTTTGTAATGAATCTTATGCAAGTGGCCGTTGTGCGTGCTTTGGACAAACGCCCGACTGGGCGTTTTTCCACAGTGTCCCGTAATAGTTGCAGTGAATCGAAAAGCGTGGTTTCTCCACGAGAGTTCAAGTCCACCCTCCAGATTATTCAATTGCCTCCTGCATGGTTAGTGGTTAATTTCGCTGGCCCTTCAACCTGTCACGCCCACTCGACGCCTCGAATTTAAGAGTTTCTTCCGATGTTCATACACAATGAGGTTTCTTCTACTGTGTGTACACTTCCTTTTTCTACGTCGGTTCGTCAACTCCCATTGTTGGTGCTTTTTTGTTTGCTTGTATGTATAGAATCTATCGGCTAACGGTGGAGTGTTGAGGAGTTTGTCATTCCCTTATTTTGCTCCCTGATCAACGGTGAAATTTTTGTTCTACTTTATAAAGAAGAATCATCCTTAAAAAAAACACTAGTCTAATGCTTAAAATGCGTTTTTGTTGCTAGTGTTATCATTGACACGCAGAAAGGAGATGTTCACGAATAAGTGCGGTGCTGACTATACGCTCACTTTTGAATAGTCGGGGCATACGAGGAGATATAGTGTTTTCGTTATCACTTATGTGCTTCTACATAATATGAAGTTCGCCTTGTTGACATACGTAATAATAGTCTTTGGCTAAGCGAAGATTATTCATAATAACAAGAATTCGCATATCACGGTGCCATATCTATGACCCTGATACAAAAAGTGATCTTGTATTTGCATAGGCACGCTTGATATGTACACTGTAAGCAAAAGTTAGCCGAGATGGGAGTTTTTCCAGCACATGAGCCCTCAAAACTCCCCTGCCCCAATTATTTACTCCGTGGTAGGGAGTGAACTCGTCCCATGTCGTCGTAAAACGCCCCATGCTTATTGACAGAGTTTATGAACGTCATGACCTTGTTGAATTCCCCAGGGAGTTTCAGGTCACATGGTTACAAACTCCCTATGGGAGCTTTAAAAACCCTCTTTGGGCGTGACGTGCGTGTGTGTGTGTGTGTTGTGTGTGTACGGGCATATATTTGCACGTCGGTTTGAAACACAGGTGCTTTGTGTGGCTAACCGTGTGAGCATCTGTCAGCAGGCACCGAAATTAAAAGTGCAGCGAAGAATTGCAACGACCGGTTGGTATTTACTGTGAACATTTCGATATATTTCGCACCGTTAAACCACGCTGCACATCTGTCCGATTCCTCAACGAAACGCTGTGAATGCAGCGCTTCAAAGGGCCGAGTAACAAAAAACTTCAATAAATAAATGAATGGTAGCAAAAGTAAGCTGTTACGATCGTCAGCGGCTGCTCCTGGAGTTCCACCGTCAAAAACTTAGAAGCGGTCTGAAGTAGGCTTCGCTCGACTACGGCAGGCTGGCCGGCAGCCGGTGTGAGAGTTGCGCCGGCGACGCACTCGCCCTGTCTCCGCTGATGGTGGATTCTGAAAGTGTCACCGGTATTTCACCGGCTGCAACATCAAAGCGGTAGGAAGGCCTCGCTATGCCATCGGTATCAAGCCGGCATCGTTTCGAGCTCGCACTGCGCGCCGGCCAATGTGGCAAGCGCTACAAGCTAGCACCGACCATGGACCAGCGAGCAAAGAATGTGTTTCACAAAAAATAAAGGCTGCTGGGAGGAATAACAGTCTTCTGCGCTTTGCGACCGCAGCTGCCAAACGAGTAACTCGAAGGCGGGCGCCGAACGAGGCGGAGACTCACAAAAAGAACGTACGGCATGCATGCATGCCCATGCAATGCATGCGAGCAACGGGAACAGCGACTGCGCACCGTCTCGTTCGTTCAAGTCTATCGCTTCGTAGCTTAAACTGCGTGGATAGCGGATTTATTTATTTACAGATACTGCTGTCTCAATACACGAGACATAGCAGGAGTGGGTACATTAGGAAAAGGAACGAACATACATTAAGCAATACCAAAGAAACATACAAAGCATTTAAAACATATTACAAAATATGGTTAGGCAGTTCTTTCAAAAACAGTTCAATTGGTTTTTAGCGTAGGGAACCATCTAGGTTGTTCCAAATCTCAACAACGGCTGGAAAAAAGGAATGTTTAAAGCAATTTACAAATGACTGGAAAGGAACAATGTTGAGTGGGTGAGATCGGCGCGTGGTTCGTCATGCTGAATCACAAAAAGTAATCGGTGCTTCAATGCAACTGCGGCTGTGTACAATCTTATGTAGCAGAGTGATACGTTCAAGTGTGCGTCGGAAAGCAAGGGGTTCTAACAACAATGAGCATGCGTGTGCATGGGAAAAATAATGAGACGTAAACTGCACATCGGCAAGCATTTTGTGATCGCCAGCTGTCATTCATCGAATCACCGTGCCGTACTCGTCAGTGAGGCCTAGTCGTCGAACGCGGTAGCGGCGGTCTACCTCGGTTCATCGCTGGAGCTGCAGAATGTGCCTCGTTAACGTGTTCATTCAAGGCCGCGCGGGCTTTGTGTATGATTCAGTGCATTTTACAGATCCACAAACATTACTGCTAATGCAAATTCAGCCCGTATGACAGAGCGCCAACTCATAAATCTTTTAGGGGCGCAGCTCCTTAAAGCGGCACTCGTTCGTCCCTCGTAGTTGTAGTCGTAGAGTGTAACAAGTGTTACATTTTAACAAAAAATTCACGGCGTGCGCGTTACCTAAAAGCCGAATGCTCCTGTCTCTCATTCCCCATTAGCAGCCATTGGCATGTACATTGAGCACCACCCGACAAGAAAAGGTTGCTACGTTATACTCGCTGGGTGGAACCTCCTTAGGTTTAGAAAGGTTTAGCGAGCATTGAGCCGCAGTGCCATGAATATAATTAACTGGTATACACCATGAACTCGAGGTGATTGAAGGTGGGAAGTAGACCCGAAGCGCAAGCCGTAAGAAAGTGTGCGTGTGCCACCTCTTGTTTAGTCCTTGGAATGTCCGCTGGATGGCGGTGCTTCTATATGGGGAATATATGACGAAAAGATGCGAGGTGGTGGTACTTGGAGTGTTGAATAGATGGACGAACGGACACACAGACAGGTGCGTGGATGGACGCATGAATGGACGCAAAGGCGGATGCATGAACGAACGCAGGGACGGACGCACGAGCAGACGCACGCACGGACGGGCGGATGGACGCATGGACGGTCACACAGACGGACGCATGGACGGACGGAAGCAAGAATGAATGGACGGACGAATGCTTCGCCCCACTGTCCATCATTCACGCCGTGGATATGCTGCCAATTTTTTCGCTATAGTTAAAAGGTATGGAATATTAGGCAGGCATAAGATAAAAGGCATGTGTGTTGAAGTGCCTACATCAGGCCACCGTAACTTAATACTTACGACGTGTGTGTTTACTGCTTAATTATTCACAAAAAAAGAGTTCTTCCAGGGCTACCTGAGGTCAGAATGTGGTGCCTATATATACCCGGTGACTAAAGGGTAAGTGTGCGGGTGCCAAGCTGTGGTGAGTGTGAGTGTTGTAATCTTACGTGAACGTTGTGAGCATGTTTGTGTACTGTAATCATTGTTGTGTGCTTTAAAGTTAATGTAATTAAAGTTACGCTTGCGCATGGTACGGCTGCTGACATATTATTTTTCTCGATAGATGTTCACTCCCATACTGACCTGAAAAAGTTCTCCGATGGATGTAAATTAAAAAATGGCAGATCCCACGTACAGTGGGAATCGATGATATGCGAAGCACGAATTAGAAATGTTGATATGTCAGTTTAAAATCAGCAGAACGTTACGAGGTGGAAGTAATTGATGCCGTACATGACTACCGTGTCTTTATTATCATGTTTGGATGTCTCGCTTACCTTCGTCATCTATTCACGTCACGTGATACCAAATTTAGTATATGTGGAGCTAGCGAAACGGCCGTGAGAACGCTATGAGCATGGTATGTTGTCATGTTGTTACATGACATGCGTGTCAGAATTATCATGTTTGCACCAGTCATATATTTCGCTATCCATTGATGTCACGTAACCCCGGATTTGGTGTATGTGGAGGTAGCAAAACGGCCGCGAGCACATCATTTGAGGGCCCAATATACTCCAATGTAGCGTTGACGCGCTCGCACGTTGGGTACAGCGACGCTACGTTAGCAAAACGCGAGCACTCTATAGTCTGACGCCAGGCGCGACAAGCGTCCGTCGGCACTGCCCGACGTAAACCGGTGCGAAATGCAGTCGCATTTCGCACCGATGAGGCCGTGGGGTCGCCCCCAAGCACTCTTCTTCCGGACACCATCGACGACCTGGACTAACCACCCTTGGTGCCGTTCACTTCAACATTGTGCGTGGGACGCTCGCCAGGACAGTTCCGGCGTCTCGCCGGTTGCATCTGGCAGCGGCAACGCTCCCGTGTTCTTCATGTGAACCAGTAACGATGGCTGCAGCGGAGCTTATGACGCAGCCATCACAACCATCATCCGCTCCGAAACGCAGTGCGAAACGCGTGGCTGACTCACAAATGGAAATAGATGATTTGTCTGCTTCAGCCACACCGGCAAGCAAGCGGGAGTGCCCCTCTCCGGCAGCTGTCGCCTCGCCTGGCACCGAGTCTAAGTACAAAGTCGTCGTAAAACCTCGTGAGTGCTTCGACGTATCAAAATTGTCAAATCGCCTCCTTCAGTCAGCCTTCGACACCTGCCTCAAAACCACCGCGTTTCAAGGTTTCTCCATTCACCATCCCACCAACAGCGTATCCGTATGGGTGCGTTCGCTAGCAGACGTTGACCGCCTCACCCACCTGCAAACTCTGCCAGTCACAGCTGATTGTACTGTACAGGTGCAAGCGTACTTGAGTTCCGGCTCGGACTTGCGTCGGTATGTGGTCTCTGGGGTTGACCCAGGGGAATCGCCGGAGGGCCTTATCACTGCTTTGACCTGCTCCACACACAAGATTGTAACAGCTCGTTATATGGGCCGTGGACGCACGTGCCTTGTCACTCTCCAAGGGCCTCGAACGCCACCAAGCCGCATTACGTACTATGGATGCATCCTGAAATTTCATGTGTACAAGCCCGGTGTGGTACACTGCTATCGGTGTTTTCGTACCGGTCACATGCGAGATTCTTGTCCCCAACCCGCAGACACCTCCATGGAGTCCGTCGAGACGCGCACGTACAAATGTGGGCTCTGCCAAACGGACGATCATGAAATAACGTCCAAAGATTGTCCAGTTAAACAGAAGGCTCTCAAAGCCCGTCGCCAACGCAAGCGCCGCCAGCGTTCGGTGACACAAGAAGAAAGGGACGCCGACATTCCGACTAGCAACCGGTTTGAACTGTTGTCCCCCTCCGAAGAGGACACACCAGCGTTGGTAGAACCTGAAAATGCTTGCTATGAAGTCCCCACGTACAGCGACGCCGTCAAGCGGGGCAAAAAACGTGTTCAGCAGCCTGCGAATACGCCTAAATTGAGCGTTACGGGTACAGACGATCTGGCGAAGCTTGACCAACAGATACAGCAGCTCCAAATGGAAGTCAAGCGCCTCGCTCAACGCAGAACCCATCTCGCTCGACCCGCTGGACCAACTGCGATGCGCGGTACAGACGTGCCGTACGCTGCTTCTGTGCCTGAATTATCCTGCGCAAGCGCGTCAGCACCAGTCAAGATGACTCCGGCAGAGCTCCTCCACTTTGTTGCCCGGCAACTGCAAGAGCTTTCAAAGGTGGTGCTCGCCAACCTTCCACCGCAATGACCACTCCTTTGAAAGCAACGCGCCACCACTGTGTCCTGCAGTGGAACTGCCGGGGACTTGCAAATAAAGTTGGTGAGCTTCGCTATCGCCTTGCGCTGGGGAAGCTCCCCGCTTGGTGCCTGCTTCTACAAGAAACGAATTCGCTTCCACGCATCCCTGGATTCACTGCGTATGATTCCCCAACCATCCCTGATCGACGCTGCACCAATGCGTTGGGACCTCCAGGCAAGGCTGCAGTGTATGTTGTGACTACATATCCTCAAACGCAGGTTCCCCTGCTGCAGTGGTGTAACCAGTGGCAAGAAGTGGTGGCAGTGCTCGTTAGACTTCCGCGTACTGACGTGATTGTGGTTTCAGTTTACGTGCGTCCGTATAGTGGCAGCGCTCCTCGACTGCGTTTGGGGTGGCTGGCTCACCTGCGTCAAACCTATCCTGGGTGCCCAGTACTAGTTGGGGGAGACTTCAATGCACCTCATCAGTCGTGGGGCTACCCTTCTTCCAGTGCTAGAGGCAACATCGTGCTAGACACATTTACAGACGCGCACTTTGTCCTTCTGAATGCCCCGGCTACTTCTACACGTCGGTGGGATCATCCCTGTGCTCCACCTTATGCGCCCGATCTCTCGTGGTGGTTGGGCATGTGTGACGTTTCGTGGGACCTAGAACCAGACTGCTGGGGGAGTGATCACCATCCGTTGAAAATTGGTTTGGCCGCGTATAACCAGCGCCGCCTCCGACGTCGATGCTACACAACCAACTGGGACTTATTCCGCAATGAACTGAACGACTCGATTGCTGATACATCGTCTGATCCATTGCAGGTGTTAACCAGAGCTGTACAAGCCGCCACGCAGTCAAGCTGGGTGGAGGAGAACCGACCACATCCAAATTTACATCTTCTGCGTCTGTGGGCAGCACGCCGTCGTGCAGAGCTGGCCTTAAACCGAGATCCGGCAGCCGCTGAGCTTCGTGATAACCTCAACAGACTCACCGCTGCGGCGCGTCGCTGCGAGAAGCGTCTCGCCCGCGAACGGTGGATGGACTGGTGTGCGTCACTCGGTCCATCGTCTTCAACCGCCTCAATATGGCGAACGTTCCGGAGTATGGAACTAGGCACCCGTACGCCGGACCCAGCGGCCAGTGCGTGTCTGTCTTCTGGATGCACGCCAAGCCAGTTCGCTCCAGAAATAGTTAAGGCTTTCTTCCCGGCCTACAACCTGGCCCCACCACAATTCGACTGTCCGTGTAACCTGCCTCCGGAGGTTGGCGTGACTCCCAGTCCGTCGGACATCGAAGGCATGCAAGCGCCATACACGATGGCGGAGCTCCAGGCAGCAATTGACCAGGCAAAAGTACGCAAGGCACCAGGACCAGATGGGATCTCCTATGAAGTGTTCAAGAACATGGATGGCCCTGCACTGCAGTGGCTGCTGGACACGCTTAACGCAGTCTGGACGACCGGAGGGCTGCCTGAATCGTGGAAGCATGCCGAAGTTGTGCCGATACCTAAGCCGGGAAAGCACCCGAACAGCCTCTCTAATCTTCGGCCGATTGCTCTAACGTGTACGTTGTGCAAGCTTCTTGAACGCATGTTGGCGTCGCGCATCTCCTGGTGGCTGGAAAAGCACGCCTGGTACCATCCGGCCCAGATTGGCTTTCGACCGCACCTGGGCACGGAAGATGGCCTAGATCATTTGACGTCCATGGTGCTTGTGGGAAGAAGATCAAGCAGCATTCGCACCCTTCTCGCCATGGACGTTCATAAGGCCTACGACAACGTCAGCCACTCTGCGATCAATCACATAATGCAATGGCTTCAACTTCCGCCTCGCGTCTGCGACTTTGTGGAGTCTTTTCTGGCACACCGTACCTTCTGCATCAGAGTAGGCAAGGAACGAACCGGACACTTTGTAATGAAGCGGGGTGTACCGCAGGGCTCGGTTCTAGCCCCGATACTCTTCAATATTGCCCTGTTGCCCCTCGCGTGGCAACTAGCACGCATTCCAGATGCCTTCTTCCTCCTGTATGCCGATGATTTGACTGTGTGGACACTACATCCAGACCTTCAACGCCAGCAGGAGGCACTCCAGAGTGCTCTCGACAAGGCGTCGGACTGGTGTGCGCGCATAGGACTGACACTATCTGCCACGAAGACTGCATTCATGTCTATCACCAACAGACGAGGTCGCCGTCGCCTCCTGCAGACGCCGATATGTTTGAGCCTAAATGGCCATACCCTCACCCCTGTATCCACTATACGTGTGCTCGGGGTCGAACTGGACGCATCTGGCTCTGCGAATGCGTGGGTTCGCTCTGCTCGCCGGAAGAGTGCTAATACCCTCCATCTCATTCGTCGCATCTCTCAAAAGACGGGGGGTGCCTGTTCTCGAATGGCCCGTATCTTGGTGCGATCAATCCTACAACCTCGGCTCGTTTATCAAGCTCAGTTTCAACGACTGACTTTGAGAGACTGGGACTTGCTCGAAACCGCCAACCGAGATTCCATGAGGGCGATTACATGCCTTCCCCGTATGACACCTATCACGACCCTCCAGGCGGAAGCGCAGCTCAACACCATCGACGAAATTGTACACCAGCGTCGAGTCGCTCGCTACCTAAAGAGTCAAGCTGTTCCTGCGGCGGCAGCTCTAGCTCACTACTATGATTCAACGCTGCCACAGCCTGACGCACCCGTGGCAGAAGTTCCACCATGGCTCAAGGCACAGGCCAGTGACAACCGACCACTGACCCGCCTGCGACAATCCACCCGACAAGCGGCGCAGGAGGGCATCGTCACTACCACCGAGAACTCACTAGCGGTATACGTAGACGCAGCTATCGATAATTGCGTTCTGCACACCAGTCTCGTATGCCCCGCGCAACCTGAAATCCAACATATCTGCTCTTACGTAACAGAGGCACCGTTCCCATCCGTATTAGCGGAGCTCACTGCTATACGGGACGGGTTAACAGTTATGATATCCAAAATGGATTCTTTGTCACACGATAAATTGCTTGTATATACGGACTCCACGCAGGCAGTTCGAGAGCTGCGAAAAGTGACCAGCTCCATCGATATAGCCTCCGATATACACCGACTGATTCACTCATGTGCCTGTCCTGTCCGCGTTCTGTGGACCCGCCGGTCTGCACCGGCTCAAGTGGAAGCAGATGCCGCTTGCCATCCAGCGACTGTTCAACACCCGCTGCCTCTACTTCGTTTGTCCCCGAAGGACAGCTTGCTCGTGCACAAAGAAACCCTCCGGCGCTCCACGCGTGCTCTCATTCCTCCGCGTGGATCCGACCTTCCCGGCGGCTTAACTCGCCGAGAGGAGGTTGCGCTCAGGAGGATTCGTGTGGGCGCCGCCTTGACTCCTGCAATCCGGGCTACATGGACATCTGGTGCACAGCCTCCCCCAACGACGTGCCCATTCTGCGTTGCCCCAGCCACAGAGGCAACGCTTGATCACCTATTGGGAACCTGCCCGGGCCTTCACCAGGCTCGCACTCGCCACCTACGCGGCCTTCACCACCACCCCGGCCGACCACCTGACTTGACGCGCTGGACGCACGGTCCACTGCATCGACAACTCCTGGCCTTCATACAGGAAACAAAACTTCTCCTTTTTATTTAACTGATGCCGTAGGGCATACTAGCGCCAATAAAAAAAAAAAAAAAAATTTCGCACCGATGCGCTACCCAGACAACACTGCGTCTCCATTTTTTTTTTTGTGACGGAGGGACGCCGGACGCGCTGAAACGTGCATGCGTTAAAGCAACGGAGCGTGGTGGGTGCCTGCGAGTATACGACAGGACCGGCGCCTGGTGTGGCAACGCCGGTGTGACGCGACTAAATAAACGTCGGCGAGCACGCGCACCGCGTCACGTCGAAATCTATTGGCGCCTTGACTGTAGCATGTAGCCATGTTCTCACATTGCACGCATCTCATGGTTATCATGTTTGCACCATTTACACACCTTCGTCGTCTATTGGCATCACGTAATACCAAATTTGGCGTACGTGAAGTTAGCGAAACGGCCGCGTGCGCATTATCAGTGTGGCATGTAGTCATGTAGTTACATGACACGCATGTCGTGATTATCATGTTTGGATGCGTTATTCAACTTCGCCGTCTACTGACGTCATGCGATACCTATTTGGTATATGTGAAGCTAGCGAAACGGCCACGAGCGCATCATGAGCGTAGCTTGTAGTCATGTTGTTGCATGACACGCATCTCATGTTTATCATGTTTGCACCAGTATCATACCTTCGTCATGCATTCACGTCCCGTAATACCAAATTTGGTGTAAGTGAAGCTAGCGAGACAGCCACCAGCGCATCATGAGCGTGGCATGCAGTCATGTTGTTACATGACACGCATCTCATGATTATCATGTTTGCACCAGTATCATACCTTCGTCATGCATTCACGTCCCGTAATACCAAATTTGGTGTAAGTTAAGCTAGCGAGACAGCCACCAGCGCATCATGAGCGTGGCATGCAGTCATGTTGTTACATGACACGCATCTCATGATTATCATGTTTGCACCAGTCACATACCTTCGTCATTCATTTGCGTACTTTAATACCAAGTTTGATATAAGTGAAGCTAGCGAAACAGCCACTAGCGCATAATGAGCGTTGCATATAGTCATGTTACATGACACGCATGTCATGATTATCATGTTTGCACCAGTGACATACCTTCGTCATTCATTCACGTACCGTACTACCAAATTTGGTATATGTGACGCTGGCGAAACGGCCGCGAGCGTATCATGAGCATGGCATATAGTCATGTTGTTACATGACACGCATGACGTGATTTTCATTTTTAAGGTCAGTCACTTCTGTTCGGCTTGCAGTCATGTTATACCATAACAGTTTTACAACATGCCATGTGAACAAAACCACCGCAAGAGCTGCAGGACCATGAAATGCAAATCATGACATACACGTCATGATTTTCATGGTATGACTAGTAAAATATGTCCTTCATACAGTCATGTTATGTCATACCAAGTTTGGCATCAATACCATTATCGAAACGGTCAGGAGAGCTAAAAGTCGTAGGCGGATAGATAGATAGATAGATAGATAGATAGATAGATAGATAGATAGATAGATAGATAGATAGATAGATAGATAGATAGATAGATAGATAGACGGATGGATGGATGGATGGATGGATGGATGGATGGATGGATGGATGGATGGACGGATGGATGGATGGATGGATGGATGGATGGATGGATGGATGGATGGATGGATGGATGGATGGATGGATGGATGGATGGATGGATACGCTCAACGTCGCCGAAGTTCGTTAAGAAATGCTTCGCACTTGAAACCCCCCTGGCCCCATGCAAAAATCCCCTACTGATGAGGAGTGCAGCGGGGGTGGCAAGCTGTGGCGAGTGTGAGTGTTGTAATATTACGTGAACGTTGTGAGCCTGTTTGTGAACTGTATTCATTGTTGTGTGCTTTAAATGTAATGTAATTAAAGTTACGCTTGCGCATGGTACGGCTGCTAGAGAGAGAGAGAGAGAGAAAACTTTATTTGCGCATAACGCGGAGCATTCCAAATGGTCGGGCCCCTATTCCAGGGCTCCGCTGGCCCTAGCCATCATCTCTACCCGTTGGACCAGCCAGCGCTGATCAACAATGGCCGAGCTGGACAGCAGCGCCTCCCATTGTTCCTCTGTGTTGTTCATGTTGTGGTGTTCTTCATTGTGATGCATACACTCCCACGTGATGTGAAACAGAGTTGGTGTAGCCCCACACCACGGACATATATCTTTGTATGCTGTGGGGTAGAATACATGCAGCCTGTGTAAGTTCGTGTATGTGTTTGTTTGGATTCTGCGTAATGCCACCGATTCCATTGCTGTAAGTTTCTTATGCGGTGCTGGATACACTTTTCTATTGTCCCTGTAATACTGAAGAATTGCACCAAAGTTAGGGTCTAGGGGCGTTGGATCCTCTATTGCAGTGTGCAAGGAAGCTCGGTAATCTGTGAAGCCTCGAGCCGCCTCATCCGCAAACTGGTTCCCGGTGACGCCCTCGTGCCCTGGCGCCCAGATAATAGTTTGGGTGTATTCAATTGGGAAGTCCTTGTGAGCTTTGGTTAGAATTTGGAAGGCCTTCATACATATTCTACCTTTTTCGTAATTTCTACATGCAGCCTTCGAGTCTGTGATTATTGTCATTGGGGTTTTTCGCTCCCTGCCCTCCTTGATTGCCAGCGCGATCGCTATCTCCTCCGCTTCTGTGATAGAGGCTTGGGCTATGGAGGCACAACTTGTGACGTTTCCTTTTCGGTCTGTGACCACGGCCACCATGTTCTTTGCATTTACCTGATATGGTGCAGCGTCAGTAAATCTCGCCGTATTCAGATATTTTGTCTGTTTATCTATGTAAGCGGCTCTTGCTTTACGTCTTCCAGCATGTAAAACTGGGTCCATGTTCTTCGGTAGGGAAATATTTTGTACCAGGCTCTGACTGAGCACGACAGTTCCTTAGCTCTTCCATGTGCCTGTACTTGTTCGCCGAGGCCGATCCTCTGAAGAAGTTTTCTGCCGGTTGTCGTCTGTAGCAGGCGGTTAATCTGGGTGGTTACTTGTGCCTCAGCCAACTCATCAAATGTGTTGTGAAGTCCGAGCGCTAATAGCTTCGCAGTTGAAATGCTTTGTGGTAGTCGCAGAGCTGCTTTATACGCCATCCTTATTATTTTGTCTGCTTTTTCTTTCTCCTCTCTATTCATGTTGTGGTAGGGTAGCGAGTATGTTAGTCTGCTGATGACTAAGCTCTTTACCAAACGAAGCACGTCTTGTTCTTTCAGTCCAGCACGATTGTTCGTTATTCGAACTATCATACGAACAATTTGTTGAACTGTTCGTTTAAGCATATTCAGTGTGTGGAGACATCGCTGATTGGACTGTAACCACATCCCTAAGATCCGAACAGTTGTTTTCTCTGGTATAATATTGCCGTCTAGCTTGACCTCAAGGCGGAGGCTCGGGTCTGTCCTTTGTTTTTTACTCTTGGAGAACCGGATGAGTTCCGATTTGTCTGCTGAGCACTGAAGCCCCCTTTCTTTAGTGTAATATTCGATAGTTTTAGCTGCCAGTTGAAGCCGCTCTTCTTTTTCCGCCAAGCTACCCTTGGTTGTCCATACAGTGATGTCATCCGCATAGAAGGAGTGTCGGATGTCGGGAATACCTTCCAGTTTTTTTGGCTAGAACAATCATGGCTATGTTGAAAAGCGTAGGCGAGATCACAGCGCCTTGTGGTGTGCCTTTGCTCGGTGGGTGGAAGACATTGGATTCGTGTTCTCCTAATCTGATAACAGCGGTTCTTTTAGTAAGGAAGTTCTGTACATATTTGTACGTCCTTTGACCGCAGTTTGTCGCTGCTAGCCCATCTAATATGGCCTTATGGCTTACGTTGTCAAAAGCGCCTTTTATGTCGATGGCCATGACAATGTTTTCTCCTGCTTTTGGGACATTTGTTAGTACTTCCTCCTTTAAAAGTAGAAGGATGTCCTGTGTCGAAAGGTTCGAGCGGAAACCAAACATGGTGTTTGGCAACAAGTTATTTTGTTCACACCGTTGAAGTCTGGCATTTATTAATCTCTCAAACACTTTGCCTAAGCACGAGGTAAGAGAGATTGGCCTGAGGTTTCCTATTGCCAATTTCTTTCCTGGTTTGGGTATCATAATGATTACAGCATGCTTCCATTGCTGTGGTATAGTGCCATTCACCCAGTGTTTGTTAATGAAGTTTAGAAGCGCTGTTATGGCTTCGTCATTCATATTGCGAATCATGGCATTGGTGATTTGGTCCGCCCCAGGCGCTGTGTTGCGTTTCATGCTGACGATTGCCGCTCTGATCTCGGCATGCGTGAAAGGTGCATCCAGTTCTGAGTTTGGGAGCCCAGTGTATTTAGCCTGGTAAGGGGCTGTGATGGCTCGGGCGCCGAAACACTTAATATAGATGTCTTGAAGCAGGTCATCTCTTGTCCCTGGATATGTGTGCAATAATCTTTCTGGAGATTTTTTTTGTCCTTAGCGTTTAGTTTTCAGAGGGTCAATCATGGCTCTTAGGATATTCCATGTCTTTGCTGTTCCTAGGGTTCCATTTAGTGAATCGCAAAATTGTTTCCCAGTTGGCTGTCGCGAGTTGATTAGCGTACTGTTCGGCTTGCTGCGTTATTTCTTCAATTTTCGCTTTGAGTTTCTTATTTCGCTTTTGCCTTTCCATCTTTTAGTGAGGTTTCTTCTTGCTTCCCACAGGTGGAGAAGGTGAGCGTCTACTTCGGGGGTATCATCTGTTCTGGCGACAGTTTTGGTGTACATTTGCTTTTCATTTCGAATTACTTTGCACCACTCGTCCAAGTCGTCTATGGCGGTCACGTGCGCTTTTAGCGCTTTTCTATATGCGTGCCAGTCTGTAATTTTGGCTGTGCCGATGTGTTTGCGGATTCGGCCGGTGCGGATTGTGGTGCTTAGTATGTAATGATCACTGCCCAGGTTTTCAAGGGTGTTGTACCAGTCCACGCTGTGGCAGTTTTGTACTATCGTCAAGTCCGGACTTGTGTCCATGGACACGTTGTTGCCTATCCTCGTTGGTATTGCAGGGTCAGTTAACAGAGTCATTTCCAGTTTCTCTATTTGTCTTGCGATATTCTTGCCTTTGGTGTCTTGCATCTTATATCCCCAGCTTGCATGCCTGGCATTAAAATCCCCAACTATGATTAATGGATTCCCTTTCGCCAGTTTTGCTGTCTCTTGAAAGAGCTTGTCGAACGTTGCTCTCTTTTGTCTTGGGGGACTATAGATATTAAGTATGAAGGCGCTCTTTCCATGGCTTCCTTTGTAGGTTATTTCTGTTATGATATGCGGGATATCCGCCTCTTCAATGGGCTGATGACATATTGCTGTAATTGAGTTATTGACTAATGTAGCAACTTTCCATTCTGCGTCCCCGGTACTATAAGTTTCGTAGCCCCGTAATTTTGGTTGTGTTCCGGCTTCCTGGACTGCTATGACAGCAGGTGGCTTTTGTTGCGACGCCACCAGCTGCAACAGTTGCCCTCTTTTCCGCCGGAAACCACGGCAGTTCCACTGCCATATTTCGCACTTTTCTGACCGCTGCGTTTGATGATTAGCCATTATGCGTCTCCTGGTTCATGGCCGACAATCCGGGCCTGTTGTAAATTTTCTCAGCTTTTTCTCTGATGTTGATGCCTGTGGCATGCTTTCGCAAGGCTTTCGTGAATTCGACGTGTTGTGCCTGGATTTTTTTGTCCAGAATCTCGAGCTTTCTATCTACATTTATCATTACTTGCTCTATAACTGTCGGTATAACTTCCTTTAATGTTTCTTTCAGCATCGACGACGTAATCATTGAGTCACCTCCTGCATTCGGTTGCGTCTGCGATTTCTGGCCACTCTGGGTGGGTATAGAGTTTTGTTGCGGGTGCTGCGTTTGTTGCTTTTTTAGTTCCCTATTTTCGCGTTCTAGGTCACCTATTCTCACCCGCATTATCTCTAACTCACGTTCTAAGCGCGTGAGTTGTGGTGTTTGGTGTGAGTGTTGGGAGGATTTTGCTGCCCAGCTCACCTGGTTCTTCTCTTCCTTTTTCTGCGCCTTCTTGCCCTTGTGCTGTTGTTGCTTTGCTTGGGCCTGCTTGTGGCCACCATTCCTGGAGTTGGAGCAGTCTCGAGAGCCGGACCTTGATCGGGATGTAGATCGAGATCTGGATCGGGAACTGGAACGGGCCCTGCTTGGCGGTGCAGAGTCCTCGCGGTCCGTGCTGAACCAGCGTCTCTTGAGTATGCCTGTGGTTTTTGGTGTGCTGTGTTGGTGCGACAGCAGCGACCGGCCCTTTTGAGGGACGCGTTTGAGTTTCTTGGTGCACTCCGATGCCGCCGTGGGATGGCGTCCGCCGCACAGGGCACATTCCGGATCGCAAGTGTGGTCCTCAGGTTGGTCTCTTAGGCGACAGTTACTGCACGCCTTTGTCATTGGTGTGGACAAACATCCGTCCTATGTCCCTGGCTCTTGCAGTTTACAGTACTGCCGTGTGGGTTGATAAGGCACGCACGGCATTTCGCCACCGTAATAATACACGAAGCGCGGCAGTATTGGTCCATCGAACGTGATCACTGCAGTTTGTGACTGTCCGAGCATGCGGGCTTGAACAATTGTCACTCCTTGAGTGCGCACTCGGAGATGGCTCAGGAGTTCAGCTTCTGGCGTTTCGCGTTCTAATCCGTGTACCACTCCTTTCAGGTATCCAGCAGGAGTAGATATGTAGGTGTTCACGGGATAGTTGGTGCCATTGAGCTCCAGTGTCTTTATCTTCAAGATCCTTTCTGCTACATCTTCGTATGGAGTGCTTGCAATAATTATGTTTGATCCGTTGCGAAGGCGAAGCAGAAATTTGTGGCTGTTACAGGCCTCCGGGTCACCGCTCGCAAGTTCTATCGCTCGCGCAACCTGGTATGCTTTCAGTTCCTTCACAACTAACCCTGGTCTGGGCCGCATGATAATCTTCATATCGTTTTTGGGCAGCGGCGCCGCGCGCGTTCGTCGCCGGCCCCTTTTAGATGCTCTTCCGCGTTGCTCTTCTGCAAGCGTTCTAGCGCCGGAGATGTTGCTCTCAGTTTCGCCTCGAGCAACGCTGTCATCACTCGCGGCGCGTTCTTGTTTTCTGATGCGTTTTCGCTGTCGCAATGACATAGCTACCTGCCACTGACCATTCTTGGCTTCGTCGTCGCGTTCCTCCACAGAGTCTTTTTCCCTTGTTCGCGGCGTCGCTAGTAGATTCCCCTTATAGCACCTCGTCAGGTGAAAGGAAATCTTCGTTGGCGTCCACCGCAGAGCTCACTTGGGTTTCGATGTCTTGGTCCTCCATGTCCATAAGTGCCTGGGCTAGTTCCGGGTCGTTGTCCGTTGGGGTTCGGGCAGGTGCAGCGCAACGCGTCGGCCGAGAGCTGGCTGCCAGGACTCCGCGTTCCGCTTCGCCGCGAGGCTTAGCGTGGCGGGTTGGCATGCTCTGCCGAAGGTCTTCACTTCCCAGAGGAAACCGGGATCGCTTGTCCAAAAAGGTGGTGTCAGCGTGTACCTGACGTCTTCCTGCACAATTCCCGTAGTTTCACTGGTAGTCACATGATTTTAACCGCTGCTAGGTACGATGATTGACGGAGCCGATGTGAATGCGTGTGCACTCCTCGGCGCCACCTGGCGGTCTCTACGGCTGCTAACGTAATTTTTTATCGGTCGATGCAAACAATTTACTCCCATACTGACCTGAAAAAGTTCCCCGATGGATGTAAATAAAAACCACCCTAGCACCATGCAAGCATCCCCTACTCATCATCATCATCATCATCATCATCATCAGCCTGTCTACGTCCACTGCAGGACAAAGGCCTCTCCCATGTTCCGCCAGTTAACCCGGTCCTGTGCTTGCTTTTGCCAATTTATACCCGCTAACTTCTTAATCTCATCTGCCCACCTAACCTTCTGTCTCCCCCTACCCCGCTTCCCTTCTCTGGGAATCCAGTTGGTGACCCTTAATGACCAGCGGTTATCCTGTCTACGTGCTACATGCCCGGCCCATGTCCATTTTCTCTTCTTTATTGCAGCTATGATATCCTTAACTCCCGTTTGTCCCCTAATCCACTCTGCTCTCTTCTTGTCTCTTAAGGTTACACCTACCATTTTTCTTTCCATTGCTCGCTGCGTCGTCCTCAATTTAAGTTGAACCCTCTTTGTGAGTCTCCAGGTTTCTGCTCCGTAGCTAAGTACCGGCAAGATACAGCTGTTATATACCTTCCTCTTGAGGGACAGTGGCAATCTACTTGTCATAATTTGAGAGTGCCTGCCGAATGTGCTCCACCCCATTCTTATTCTTCTAGTTACTTCAATCTCGTGGTTAGGCTCTGCGGTTATTACCTGCCCTAAGTAGACATAGTCTTTTACAACTTCAAGTGCACTATTACCTATCGCAAAGCGCTGCTCCTTTCCGAGGTTGTTGTACATTACTTTCGTTTTCTGCAGATTAATTTTAAGACCCACCTTTCTGCTCTCCTTGTCTAACTCCGTAATCATGAGTTGCAATTCGTCCCCTGAGTTACTCAGCAATGCAATGTCATCGGCGAAGCGCAGGTTACTGAGGTACTCTCCATTAACTCTTATCCCTAACTGTTCCCATTCTAGGCTTCTGAAAACGTCCTGTAAGCACGCAGTGAATAGCATTGGGGAGATTGTGTCCCCCTGCCTTACACCCTTCTTTATTGGTATTCTGTTGCTTTTTTTTATGAAGCACTATGGTAGCAGTTGATCCCCTGTAGATTTCTTCCAGAATGTTTATATATATTTCATCTACGCCCTGATTCCGCAGTGTCTGCATGACGGCTGATATTTCTACTGAATCAAACGCCTTCTCGTAATCTATGAAGGCTATGTATAGTGGTTGGTTATACTCTGAGCATTTCTCTATTACATGATTGATAGTATGAATGTGGTCAATTGTTGAGTAGCCTGTTCTAAATCCTGCTTGTTCCTTTGGTTGATTGAATTCTAATGTTTTCTTTACTCTGCTAGCAATTACCTTTGTAAATAGCTTGTATACTACAGAGAGCAAGCTGATCGGCCTGTAATTCTTCAAGTCCTTGTCATTTCCTTTCTTATGTATTAAGATGATGTTAGCGTTCTTCCAAGACTCTGGTACTTTTCCCGTCAGGAGACACCTCGTAAATAGAGTGGCTAGTTTTTCTAACACAATCTGTCCTTCATCTTTCAGCAGATCTGATGTTACTTGATCCTCACCAGCAGCTTTGCCTCTGTGCATGCTCTCCAAAGCTTTTGTGACTTCTTCTATCATTACCGGTGGGGTGTCGTCTGAGTTACTGCTAGTTCTTATAGTATTAAGGTCGTGGTTGTCTCGGCTACTGTACAGATCTCTGTAAAACTCCTCCGCTATTTTAACTATCCTATCCATATTGGTAGTTAATTTGCCTTCTTTGTCCCTTAGTGCATACATCCGCCTTTTCCCTATCCCAAGTTTCCTCTTCACTGATTTGACGCTTCCTCCGTTTTTCAGAGCGTGCTCAATTCTCTCCATGTTATACCTTCTTACATCGCATACTTTACGTCTATTAATCAGCTTCGAAAGCTCTGCCAGTTCTATTTTGTCTGTTGTACTTGACACTTTCATGATTTGACGCTTCTTAATTAGGTTCTGCGTTTCCTGGGAAAGCTTGCCGGTGTCCTGTCTAGCTACCCTGCCTCCAACTTCCACTGCACACTCCGTGATGATACTCGTCAGATTATCATTCATTGTATCTACGCTAAGGTTGGTTTCCTCGCTAAGAGCAGAGTACCTGTTCTGCAGTGACAATCTGAATTCCTGTACTTTCCCTCTCAGTGCTAGCTCATTGATTTGCTTCTTGCGTATCAGTTTCTGTCGTTCCTTCTTCAAGTCTAGGCGGATTCGAGCCCGTACCATTCTATGGTCACTGCATCTTACCTTGCCAACCACTTCCACATCCTGCACGACTCCTGGGTGTGCAGTCATTATAAAGTCTATTTCGTTCTTATTTACGCCATTAGGGCTCCTCCATGTCCACTTGCGGTTTTCTCGTTTTCGGTAGAAGGTATTCAAAATACGCAGATTATTGCGTTCTGCGAATTCTACTAGTAGCTCTCCTCTGGCGTTTCTAGTGCCGATGCCATAATCTCATACTGCCTGGTCTCCAGCCTGCTTCTTCCCTACCTTTGCATTAAAGTCGCCCATTACTATAGTATACTGTGTTTTCACCTTACTCATTGCTGATTCCACGTCTTCATAGAAGCTTTCAACTGAAGCGTCATCATGGCTGGATGTAGGCGCGTAAGCCTGTACTACCTTCATTTTGTATCTTTTATTCAGTTTAATTACAATGCCTACCACCCTTTCATTAATGCTATAGAAATCCTCTATGTTGCCAGCTATGTTTCTGTGAATTAGGAACCCTACTCCCAGTTCTCTTCTGTCTGCCAAGCCCCGATAGCAAATGACGTGCCCATTCTGTAGCACAGTATAGGCCTCATCTGTCCTCCTAACCTCACTGAGCCCTATTATATCCCATTTAATGCCTTCTAGCTCCTCGAATAATACAGCTAGACTTCCCTCACTAGATAACGTTCTAACGTTAAACGTTGCTAAGTTCAAGTTCCAATGGTGGCCTGTCCGTATCCAGAGATTCCTAGCACCCTCTGCTGCTTTGCAGATCTGACCGCCGCCATGGTCAGTTGCTCCGCAGCTGGTGGGGACTGAGGGCCGTGAGTTAATTGACGAATGCCTACGGGAGGGGGTGGCCAGATACTGCACCAGGGTGGCCAATCCTTCTCTGGTGAGATCATCGGTGCGTACCGGCTTTAAGCCGGTACGATCAGGCAGTAGTGGGAATGCTCCATGCATGTCTTCCTTATTGTTGTTCAGCAGCGTTGGCGGCGACCCACCACGGAGCCCAACGAGGGGACGCTACAAGGTTACAAATGCTGAAACCTGCAGACGCCAGCCGTACAACGCCACTATAACCCAATGCGCCTAGACCAAGGTAGGCTATTTGCACAGGGTTAACCCTAGCCGCCAGGAAGTTTGGAAGTAAACGGAAGAGAGTAGAAGACAGGACAGATAAATAGTAAGAGATAAAGACGAAGATGTAGGGAGAGAGAGATAGGAAAAGGCGACTGCCGATTCCCCTGGGTGGGTCAGCTCAGGGGTGCCGTCTACGTGAAGCCGGGGCCAAAGGGGTGTGTTGCCTCTGCCGGGGGGCCTTAACGGTCCAATCACCCAGCGTCGGCTCAACCCCCAGGATCCCCTTTTCCTCGGACACGGCAAAGCTACGCACGGCTAGGCGTGGGAGGGAGTCGAAACTCCCCCGTTAGCTCGGGTTCGTGGTGTCGCTACACACCAAACGCCTACTTGCGCAGGCGCCCCTGCGGTTGCATCCCCTACTAATGTGGAGTAAATTCTTTACTCCCTCTGGACGGTGTTTATAAATCTCCTATCGGGTGTGCGCTAGAGCATAAGGTCATTTACTCTCATCTCGGCTTATTTCTGTTTACAGTGTACTTTTGGTTGTTTTTTATTCGGTCGGTATAAAAGTGTATGTCGAAGTGAATATTATTTGAGATTCTGCTCTTGTCTGCGTTTTATTCGACAGTGTTTAGCGTCCTGTCTTCACATGGTGTAAATATCACGAACCCTTACCAACTCACCCAATAATCAGAGCTACAGAAGTAACTACAACACGCGTAACTCGAAACCCCGTAAGGGCACTGAAGCGCGCGGCTGGATTCAGTACCTTAAACACTCATTTTTTTTTCTTGGTTAAGCAGATGTAAATCGCTGTCAAAATAATGACATCGTAACGTCCCGTTTATCGCCGTGTTCTCGCACTAAGCTGTTCAGTGGCAGGCACAAGCAGTACCAAAATAGTCAGTCGTTCGTATAATGTGCCGGCCAGTGTTAGATGCGCACCGAGAGCTCTCAAAGTTCTTCCTCGGCGAATATTCGAGAAAGGCAGTTGTTGACTATTCGTACGTTGGATGCGCTGGAGACGGCCTACAATCCCGACAGTATGTTCTCGTTCATGCATGACATTTCCGGTTACGATATTTTTTCACTGCATTTTATTTTATGTCAACAATAATCATTTCAGCATGGTACATAATTATGCATAATTATGCTTGATACATAATTATGCTGATTTTCCCTATGTGCCTGAGACATGATCGCGGCTTTTCATAAAGCAACGTGCACATAGCAGATATAAAGAAAAAATACACGCAAAGTGACGATAATGTGTCAGTTAGGGCGAATAAAATAAGCCAACTATTTCTACCAGTTCAGCAAAATATTTACTTTTCAGGTTTTTGGAAAATAACCAAAGGTGTTACCAAAGGTGACAAAGCTGAGATGATCTCTTGAAAAATACGAGGAAAAAAATACGACGCAACTAAAAGAACAGCACAGAAAATAAGAATCTTGTTTCAAATACGTGAGAA
Organism: Rhipicephalus annulatus; assembly: GCA_013436015.1. Taxonomy (NCBI): domain Eukaryota; kingdom Metazoa; phylum Arthropoda; class Arachnida; order Ixodida; family Ixodidae; genus Rhipicephalus; species Rhipicephalus annulatus. The sequence continues at coordinate 26,667 of WOVY01005556.1, forward strand.
CTGACTCATACAGCTCACCTGAAAAAAAATATTTTGACTAAAGGACTCACACGATTGACAAAGCTGACAATATCTTCCATACTACGGCACGTAGAATACAGTGTGTATATATATGTAGGGACGTAAAAGTGGACTTGATATATCTGTGATTTTACAAGCGGCAATTTCATTGTCTTCTCTTGAAACTTCAAGAACACAGACTCCTCAGGCAAGAAACATATTTCCGTAGGAGTGAAGTTCCAAGTCTTCCAACAAGATGCACTGTCCTGTCTTGACAGTCCAGCGTCAAGCACGGAAGCAAGTTTGCACTCGTGCTTCCCAGAAGTTTCGAATATCCGCATGGCTGAATACCTGAGCGAATTTCCCGCAAAGTTCCATACAGCTACGGGCAAGTACAGGGTAGAGAGAAAGTCACGTAATAGCAGGTATGCAGTAACTTCTCGCGCGGAGTGTGTGCCTACATATATAGGCTGTCGTTCTTGTTCGCATTAATGGCGCCTGCGTAACGTCAAGGGCCGTGGGCCTGCGAGAAGCGAAGGAGACCGGTGGGAGAAAAAAGAAAAGGCGAGACGAAGAGAGAAAGCACCCTGCCAAAGCCACACAGCGAGAGGCAAAGCGCACTGCGCAAGACTGCAAGGCAGGTGCGCGGGCGAAGTCGGCTACGCGCGAGAGAAGAGGCAAAAGAGGGGCGTTCGAGAAGGAGCCACGGGGGGAGCTCTCTCCGGCGAGGCGGCAAGCCCCGGGCTCCGTATAAAAAGCACTGCTTTATAGACTGGCTTCGCACGCTCCGCTGGCCACAGGTGAGATGGAGAAGTTGCACCCAGGAACCGTATTTCAGAGGAACAAAGGACGAGGCCTGAGTTATAAGACAACAGAAGCCGAAACCGGGCCAAGTCGAGCCTGGCCGCGCCGTCCGACAAGGCTGTAAAGAGAGAGCAACCCGCGAGCCCTTTTTTTTATTTATTTATCGGCGTTCTGCGCACGTATGTCTACTTTTGTGTGTAGATATGCGCAGCGAGCGTATATTTATATTTATACCTGGTACGTCTACTGCGGAATGGGTAGAAAATACAAAAAACAACAACGGGAGACTTCGATAGGGAGGCAGGGCCTAATATTGCAAGCTCGCGCACGCGTGTATCGCCGTGGCAGCAGACTTCAAATAAGAGCCCGAAGCCCGAACGAGAAGAGGCGGGAACCGAACGCCAAGAAGCGAGAGTCCGGGGCGTACACTGCTTCCCCTACCGGTTAGGATAAGAACAGAAAGAAACGGAAAAAACGTGGGTGGGAAGGTGGGGTAGAAAAGAAAGTGATTCGGGAACACGGGAAAAAAATCTTGCCCCAAGCATACAGCAAAACGGGCGCATGACGCGAAGAGCGGGCTCTTTTTTTTTCCGGAAAGATGCAGTAACTCGCCGGAGGACCCAGCCTGAGGCAATATTGGGGGAGATTGCGTAGATTGCGCAGCCGCTCCACGGCTTTAAGGTTTCAGAGCGGACGCCCCAGTTGTCGCCTCCCGTGAGATGGCTGGAGAGACGCTTCATCCCGCGTTGACGTTGTCTTGCGACGTTCGGACTCAGCGTCACATATATAACATGTCAGGGAAGTGTTACGCCGCAAGATACCACTACGCAAGATGCAGGTGGCTCATCGGGATCGGCAACATGGATCTGCACGGACGCCGCAAAAGCCGCAGGAGGCCGTTTGAAGATTTATCGTCATTTTCCTCTCTACGTCTTTCGAAACGGTATTCAAAGGCGGCTGCGTAGTGTCCTGGTGCAATCCATGAGCTTCTCCGTGAGCAAAAGTTCAAAACTCGTGCATCAAAGAAGGCGGTGCTGTATGAACAGCACTAATCAAAATGCTGATAAATGTGGCTCTTATATCTTTATACAAGAAGTTTCATTTACCGTAAATCTGCGCGTTATTCGCGGTAATGTCGACCACTGTTAGGAGAAGCCTTCTTGGCAGGCATTGTGACGTTGAAACTTGCACATCAAAGAACGAGTTCTCAGCCAGTTTCCTACCTGTCGCTTCAGAATGGCGGCTGTGGCGTAAGTACATATACGCGTGGTGGTAATAGAGGTATAGGATGGATTTCGAGAAGCCAGCTATTCCGAGTCTTGATATGCTAACCAAAAGGCTAGTCACGAAGAGAAACCGTGTACTACGAGTCATGCGCAGCTCACACAACATGGCTGACCGGTGCTTACCTGCTTCCCTAAGAGCCTCTCAAGTTACACGACCCACGGCGCACCGCTTTCTTCTTCGATTATCACTAACTTATTCACGTAGCTATCGTACAGATATCACGTCGGTAGGTCGTGATTTACTAAGTTCCAATTTTCCGGAGTCTGCAGCTAGGTTCCGGCCTATGGCATCAGTTGAAGACCGTATAGGAAGAGCAGTCGGTAATGGCGATGCGCATCTTCTTAGAACGAGGAGAAGCTCGAGGAATGGACGCTATCAGTGTCGAACACTCCTTATCCGCTGCCCACCTGTGCTGGTGGTCCTGGTTGGAGCCATGCGCACCGGGGCGGTGGTTCGCCGCCAGCTCACTTTTGCAAATGAGGTTATTATCTGTGCGCGAGCAGTCTGCAGCATCGGCGTATACACGTGAAATGTTGGGGAAGAACAGGCCGTTGCCGACTTTTATTGCAGTACGGTCTTCCCGCGCGAACACCTCTTCTCAGTGCCGATGCTCCGCAACGGCCGTAATCTTTACATCTTGTGCGCGGGCCGCGGCCTCACGCGCAGATGAGCTCAATTTCTCCGGAATTTCGTTATTTCTCACTATCGCTATAACCGAAGCACGCTAGCTTTGTGATCACTTTTTCTTTTTTTATTCGTGTTCAACCCGACAGAACGGCTACGTACAGGCGAGTGAATCGTTTGTTCGGCTGCAGTTATCGAAAAAAGAAAGATATGAAAAAAAGGGAGCAAACACATGCGCTGCATGCGTGAGAGGGAGAGTGTAGGGAAAATAGGGAAGGGAATCAAACCGCGCTTCCTCGTTACCCTCTTTCTCGCTCCCTAGACGGGAAAAGAAAGACTGCCCGCGGAACTGGCGGCGACCTATACGCAAATTTCGCAAATTGCTTGCGCCGAACGTATTAACGAGACGAAATGAAAACAAATGGGCGCAGAGGTGCCCGCTCCATTTCCGCCATTATACGGCGCGCGCAAACTGTGTTCACCTCTTTTGTTTGCGCTATTGCTCTTCTTCCGGCTCGCATAATTATTCTTTGCTTTCTAACCTTTCTTCGCTGAACCTTCGTGCCGCGGCTGCCCCCTTCTTCATTACAACTTGATCTCGCGGTGCTCAGTCTACGAAACAGCTCGCGGATGTATCTCTTTTTTTTCCTTTTCTCTCCACTCACTTTTCTCACATTCTCGCTCTCTGTCGGCCATTACGGTGAGCCGTAAGTAGGCAGATTACAAAATAGTGCGCAGGCTTCACTCACGAAGTGCCGCGCCTCAAACCTCGGGAACGCGCGAGGAACGAGGTTTCGCGAAGGGAAACGACGGCGCGCCGCGGGCTGTTCTCGTCATTTGTATATGCGTATTATAAAAGCGCGCAACATACCGGGCACCCCACGGATGAAGGCTTGTCAGCATAATTTCCGACGGAGCCATGAAGGGCTCGGCATATAGGTGAGACGAGAGGTGGGAGGAGGCGCATTGTTTTTCACCCCGGGAGAATGTTTCGCCATGGAAATGCGGCCCTCAGTGGGATCTGATGATGGCCGGCAGGGGTGCCGGAGCGCAGCTTTTGTTTTCCGTCCCCCGAGCGAAAGGGACGTCCTTACCGCCGTCCGCGCCTTCGCGTCTTCGCTAGGATTCGGGGGGATGTTCTGATTGTTGAGGAAGCGAGCGGGCCATTCGTATAATACGAGTCCAGAACTTTTATTCATCGCGCCCGAGCGCGCCTCGCTAAGAACGCGTCTTCGTCGTTGTCTCTCTCCAGCGCGCGCTCCGCGTAATCACGAGTGCGAAAGTTCGCGTTACCTTGATCTTCTTCGCGGTCGTGCAAAGACGTTTCCTTGTCCGTTCAAGTCATAAAACAACCGCTGTTGTCGACGCTATTTTGCATAATAAGAGACGCGCGTGGCAGCCATCATTTCTCTTTTTTTTCTCTCTCTCGAAAGCGCGTTAATGATGCATCAAGCGAAGAGCAGCGTATACCTGAGGCAGGTTGTAAAGAATACACCTGCGACCGTCTACATGCAGAAACGAGCAGTCCCCAACGCAGTCTCTGATTCGCAGTCTCCTACGACACACACCATTTTGCATGACCAGCTTAATCGAGACAAATAACTCATTGCGGATCTTTTTATTTCTTTTTTTTACTAACGCACTTCATTTACGCCGTTATACTTAAGAAACTCGCGTTCGTAAAGTTTCCAGAGATTGGTTAAGTTATCATTTCAGAGGCAACAAGTGTCTACTTAGCATGTTATATGACATTGGGGGGCGCACGGCATTCGTAGGAAAGAGCTCAGCCAACCGACTCGCCGAGGATTTGTTGCTCAGAAGTTTAGCAATAAGTACTGAAGAAAAACGGACAAGACTTCACGGTGAATAAACGAAGCACCGATCAGGCGTTCAAATCAGACAGCATGGACAAAAACGAAAAGACAAAAAGAGCCAAAAAGGTGAGCGCAGTTTCAGTCCTTCCATCTTAGTCTGCGTTGTACTCAAGTTTACGACACGATACCAGCTATAACCCGTGCTCAAGAGCTGATATAGAAAAAAAAAGCTGGCATAACTTCAAATGCGTTGAGTAAAACGCACGAATACAACAAGCAAAGCGCACACTGGACTCGAGCTGTATACCTGACAGAGTTGATTCGCTTGGTTTGATCGTCCCTCCTTCGAGTTTCTCTCTCTGAATGGCACGCTGTTTGAGTGTATTCGTACGCGTATGACGGCGTACTTGGCATTTCTCGAAAGGTCTGAATAACGATTTTATGGGTGCGAGAGAATTCACGTAGATGCATCTTTTAAGTGTGAATACACTTTATAAGCGACCCCAAACCATCCATCGCCGTCGGCGGCGTCCGCACTCTTCTCTCTATCTTTAAAAGAAAGAGGACTTGGCGGGCCGCAGCGCGACGCTCTACCGAATAAGCCACGGACGTGACGCTGATATCGGTGTCAGTAACGCGCCTTACACCCCCTCCCCCTTCGCTCGCTCCTCTGCTCTCCTCGCTCGCTGCAGCTGCGCGCGCACCCCTCTCTCTCGCGCGCCCGCCTTCTCTCTCAGTCTCCCGTCGAGAGCGGGTCGTGAGGGGGAGTAAAGTTAAAATCCGTTGGCATTCGCCAGTGAGTTAACGTAAACTCCCCCATGTGATCAAATTGCGATTCCCAGGAACCATTACACCATAAAGGCACCATAGTGTGATTAATAAATATAATAGTGCGAATTAATAAATACCCCTCATAGCATCACCCCTTGTATTCGCACTTAACCATGTTCACCCTCGGGGAAATGCTTGGGAGTTTTTTTTTTTTTTTTACTGCGGAAACTTTTGGTCGCAGTTTACTGGTTTGGACAAGTTTCGGAACAAGCTTGTTCGTCCTACAGAGATGCGCTAGAAATACCGAATATTTGCCGAATGTGTTTTTCGAGCGACAAGGACTGATAATGATACTTCAAAGGAATGAAAACGCTGGAATAGCGAAGGGTAACGTTGCTTGTTTGTTCATACAATTGGCAAAATGCGTGTTGCCCAATCTCTAATTCATTATCTTCATCCATGTATTCATGACGATATTAACTCAGAAAATATTTATATATGAGTTTTATTTAAAAGCTATGGACAGAATAGTATACCATCTTTAATACTGTATTTACTGCCACAGTTCAACATACACCTTCTGCATACGAGCTTGCCTTAGTTTACGTAAGTGGGGTTTCTGTTTTTATCAGGTAAATCTCATATTAGGGAAACAGCGCGAAGGACCAGGAGAATAAATACGCACACACAACCATACCTCTATTGTCCTGGTCTTTCACGCTATTTCCCTAAGATAAGTTAAGCCGACCCGACAAGCGAGTGCTTCAAGACCTTAAATGTAATTATTATATCGCTGTGTTTGAGCTTGTGAATATTTATTTCAAATAAAATGTGGAGTTTTGTAGCTGCTTCTAAAATACTAACTTTACAATGCTAGGGCTACTTCAAAAAATGCTGCCTTACTATAAGGAAACTGTTCAAAAAGTATTCGATTCGGTTCTAAAATTAACTTTGCGGCCACCTCTAGTGCTCATCTGTTATAATGCCATCAAAATTTTGTGCGCTTATGTTTCAGCGCCGCGCGCACTGCTTCTCTCGACGTCGATAAAGGTGCATGCATAATTCGCCACAGCATGATCTTGAAGACAGAATTTGGCGCACCATTGACAGCACAGTGCACCATTGTTGCTAGTGCTAACATTCCTGAGACCTCACAGAACGTGAAAACTAACTAGCCAATATTAAGCCTCTTAGTCGGCACCCCGAGGCTTTCTTCCTGTGGTTGGGAAACTGGCAACAATCATAACAGTACGTTATGTTGAGCTAGTTGGTACATATTAGGCTAAAATACGTGGTGCAAGGTTGACAAAGAGAAAAAAAAACAGACGAGACAGAAAGACCGCCAAAAATCTAGCACGGCAAGAAGCAGAAGCGATCAAGTGCACGTAATCCCGAGCCTGAGTAGAAGGTAAAATAGACTGGAAAGGGCCCCTTGTAGAAGAAATGAAGCTTAACAGTACGTTACGTTGGGCTAGTTGGTACATATTAGGCTGAAATACGTGTTGGCGCTCTTTCTGTCTCGTCTGTTTTTTCTCTTTGTCAACCTTGCGCCACGTATTTCAGCCTAATATGGCAACAATAATACCAACCCACACCGGATTGCTGTGTCCGACTTACCCTCGATAGTGGGTTTTGTGCCATTGCGTAGGAATCGTAATCATCAACATTGTTAATCAACGTCGCGATCACCAATAACATGTCCGCTCGACAAGTAAGACACGCGACAATGTTCTCCATGCTCGCCGGGTTGATTCTACTGACGTCGCTGTGCTCTGGAGACAGTGACGACGAGGATGCCTCCTGCGAGTCAGAGCCTTGCGAGGAAGGTTGCGTTCGTGACGGTGCCGATGGCGGGAAATGCTACAACACCGCCTGCGTCTGCGTACTCGACAGACACCCCGAGGACGCCCTATTTCCTTACAAGGAGTTCATGCCCACAGACCAGGAGCTGGGCGGTGAGCGCTGGGGTCAAAGACCCGAAGTGTAGGCGCCCGTAAAAAATAGTGAAGACACTGCCAATGATATGGCCTTCCAACGTTGTACAGAGACACAGGGCTCTTCGGCAAGTCTGCTAATTATTGTAGTTCATCGCATGTTCTTTCATCTCGTTCTCTTTAGAGAAGAAAACGGGCAACTGACGAAAGGATTTTGTTTTTGCAAGTCAGATCAACTGTATGTGCGGTAGCGGTACTATGAGACCTCATTAAATGCAAGCACGTTCAAAATTTCGCAAGGTTTCCTGCATGGTAAATGGTAACCAAAGCGACTCAAGCAGTTTCTTGCCGTAAAAAGTTATCTTACATATTTCTTTGCTAGAAGAACTTCATGGCGTTTCTTTACAATTCTACGGGTGAGTTAGCGTAGGGGCTTTATGTATTTAGTCTAATTTAGTAAATGACCGACAAGAATATTTCACAATGTCAAGGTACACTTAAAACAGATGGACACAAAATTATTAAAGAGGAGTGGAAGCTTCACAGGCATCTTTTATTGGACCACTGTGCATTCTTGCATATACAGGGTGCCCCAGCTATTTTTAGCGAGATTTTAAAAATATGCTGACACACGGAACGACGACGCGACCACAAGCATGTTGCTGACCATCGCCTAGGTTGAGCAAGACTTTTTTAATGTTCTGAATAACTGTTTAATTAGGCCCCCTTTATTACTTCTTCGAAGGAACGAAGATGAGTAAAAAAAATTAATGTGAAAGTTGTAGGTCTGTTAGCACAACGTCGGATTAGACAGTTTCGAACTTTATACCTGTTATAAAGTTCTTGATGTACTCTCTTGTGTCGTGCACTTTTTTGTGTTTTTGTGCTTTTGGTGCGTTGATCATGATGATTATGATCCAACTAGCTCAATTTGCTACTTTACTTCATGCCTGTTAGTTATTAGTGCTTTTCTGCTAACTACAAATGCCCGTGGAATACAAAAAAAAACTGTGGACGATCTCCCAGAAGGGAACCCTCATGGGATGCGAAGCAGCATGGCATGGCGTTGACCCGGTTGAAACGGGCGTCGACGTGGGTGCGGGATGAACGGTTTGAAGTGAAACTCCGAGTAGTAAACGTTTGTATCAAACGCAGACGCAGGAGAAGGGACGCGTTGAAGAAGCTTGCGCTTCGCTTTTTTGGCTCGCGTGCCGTCTGTATTCTCATACGCGATCGGTGTTTTCGGCTCACACCTCGTCGGTGTCGCTGGTATTCCACTGGCGACGCTTGCGCTCGGCTTCCCTGGCTCGCGCCTCGTCGGTGTTGACGTCACGATTCGCAAACGCGACTGGCTTTGCTAAGAGCACGTTCAAACTTGGCTTTGAAGAGAGCGAAACCGGCGAAACTCTCCGAAATCTGGCTTGTTTCGCCGCCCAAGCAGCCGGTAAATGACGCCGCGCGGCCGGCGCGCAAGAATTGCTCCAAGACCAATTTTCCCGCCATGCGAAACCGGATCCGGTTTCCATTTCACAGCCTTGGCTGCGCTAGATCTCACCACGTGTTACCTAGCAGACGGCCGCAGATTCAACACGGCGGCACAGGCGTCGTCGGTGGCTCGCATCGGCTCAAATCGCCAACTACCCGTGCATCACGACGAAGCTTCACGGCCACAACGAGGACGCGTTCATTGAGAGCATGATTTGGGTTATGATCGCCGAGAACCCTGGAAGTAGACGGTGCATCGGCAGCGAGTTGGCATGCCCCAATGTGTCTCGATTTTGTGAGAGAGGAAGAGAAAAAAAAACTATTATTCATATATATACAGTCAGTATGTATATATATACAGCCAGTAGGAGTAAGATGACCTGGTGCGGGCCATCCCTCACACACACTAGGTGGGCTCCTCGTTACAGGAGTCCATTGGCAGTGACCGCGACTCGAGCTCGTTTGACCAGGGCCTTGTGGCTCGCCACATCGGAACAGCTGAGCAGAATGGCCCCCCAGTCCTCCCGGGTGGGGTTTGGTTTTGGGGTGCGGAGTTGACTGGCATGCCCACACCATGTGGAAGGTGTCAGAGGACTTCTCCGCACAGTGCGGACATTTTCCTGTACACGCAGGATCGAGATATTTGAAAACTGCCGGGCACAGCAGTGTTTTGGTGTAAAGGTGGATGAGTAAGCGTTTCTCTGCCTTTGTAAGGCCCTTACAGGGTTTATGATAATTCGCGTGACCGAATCGATAGAATTCAGTAATTTCAGAATTCAGTAAGGTTCAGGATCCATCCCGGAAAGGTCCGAAGGCGCTACCCGGAGAGTGAGCGCGCGGGCAGTGGCGTATGCCGTTTCATTGCCTTCGAGACCAGTGTGAGCTGAAGCCAATATGATGCTACGGGACGCGGGAGCCCCGAAGTAATTGCTACTTGTAAGATGCTGTACGCCAGGTATGGGACGTACCCACGTTGAATATTTCTCCAGGCCTTTCTAGAGTCCGTAATGACGACGCACGAGCCCTGGTCTGCGGCAGCTAGAGCGATGGTGACTTCCTCCGCACTTGTTATGTCCTGTGCTCTGAATGTGAGACCATTCACCACGATGTATTTGTGGACGACTGCAGGCGTGTACCATCCCCCATGGTGAGGGCCGGAGGCGTCCACGTAAAATATGACGCGTTTGTTCCCACAGTGGCGGGCTAGTACCACCGCCCGCGCAAGGCGCCTAACATTGTAGTCGTCACGTGTCAAGTTGGCCGGAAGAGGGCGCAGATGCAGGGCGTATCTCCAGACTTCTAGGATGCATACGCACTCTTCTGTCTCCGTTGGGTGGTGGATGTGTAGTCGGGCTAATAGGCGGCGACCCCACGGAGTGTTCGAAAGTCTTGTGTATTGGTTAATCAAGTGTGCCTCCCGGAGCTCTGCCAAAGTGTTTACCATCACCAGGCCCATAAGGCGCTGGTTGGACGTTGTTATTTGGGAATCGAGGGCACGCTTGTACATTTTTCTGAGAATCACCTCAAGGGCGTTCTCGTCAAACTTGCGCAGGTGGAGGTAAAGAGCCGAGTAGAGGACTCGACTGGTTACAAATGCATGCGTGAGCCGCAAAGCATCTTTGCAACGTAACCCCCTGCGCTTTTTGGAAACCGGGCGGACCATACGGCCCACCTGGTCCCCCATCTTACGCAGTTTTGTCAATGTTGTTTTTGTATCGACTCGGTGATGTCTATGAATAAACAGACCCAGTACTTTGATCTCATCGTGTTCTGCGATGGGTACGCTTCGTAAGGACAGTTCAATTTTGGTAGTGCACTTTGCCGAGGGGTGTATGTGCACAAATTCCGATTAGATCGGGGAGCACTGGAGGCGGCAGTGGCGGGCGTAGGCGTCCACGATCTCCGCCGCTTGCTGCATGTTGGCTTCTATGTCTCCTACCTTGCCGTGTTTAGCCCATATGGTAATATCGCCAGTATACAGCGCGTGCTGTATGCCTTCAACATTATCCAGCTGAGCCGGGAGTTTCATCATAGCCAGATTAAACAATAGGGATGAAAGGGCCGCACCCTGTGGGGTGCCTCTCGTACCTAATTGGTAAGTGCCGTGTTCTTCATCTTGTATTCGGATGTATGACTGTCGGCCAGAGAGGAATTGTCGAATGTACTGAAACATGTTGTGTCCACAGTTGGTTTGGGAAAGGTGCTTCAGTATTATGTCATGTGTAACGTTGTCAAAAGCCCTCTTTAAATCAAGGGCGAGTACTGCCTTGCCATTAAGAGGGTATTCGACAGGATTTAGAACTTCACGGCCTAATTGAAGCAGGGCATATTGTGCGGACCAGTGCGGGCGTAACCCGAACATTCTGTCTGCAAATATGTGTTGGTTTTCCAAAAACTCGGACAAGCGATCTCGCACCATAGTCTCCATAATCGTTCCCGCACAAGACGTGAGAGAGATTGGGCGAACGTTATCCGTGTTTATGGCTTTGCCGGCTTTCAGAATGAAAGTGACCAGGGCAGTCTTCCATTCGATTGGAAGGGGTGTACGTCCCACCAAGTCATATTGAGTTTTCGTACCCGAGGAGCGCGTCGTAGGCCGGGTCGGGAAGGTTGACAAGTAATTTCACTGTTACTTTGTCTCTCCCCGACGCCGTTCCTCGCTTCATTTTAGTCAAGGCCGCCTTCAGGTAATGGAGCTGGAACGGTTGATCCAGTTCCACGTTCTCGGAACCTGCATACGAGTACGCTGACTCTTGGGTGTCATGTCGGACACATAGGTATTGATCGCGTAGTTTGCATGCTAATTTTACGGTGTTTCCGTCGAAGACATGGATTGTTGCCCGTTAGAGATGTTTTTGTGTCTCGGCTCTGGTTTGGGTCGGATCAATCAAGGCACGAAAGAGACGCCAAGTGTTCCGGCTGGGCATTTGTCTAGCAACCGTGTTTCATCGGTCTACCCAATTCGAGTCGGCGAGCTGGGCGCATACTCTGCCGCTCGTTAGATCAGCTCGGCAATGCTAATTTTGAGTTTCCGATTGTGTTTTTGACGGCACCATCTGCGGACGAGGCTGTGCCGCGCCTCCCAGAGGTGAAGGAGATAATTTTCCACCTCCGGCGTAGCCTCCGAGAGTTGAACTTGAGTTTCCGTCGAACGAAGGTATGTGGTCAATTCTTGTGACCATGCGTGGTATACTGTTTCACGAGTAGGGGCCATATTAGTGTAGGTCTTCCGAAACTTTGTCCAATCGCGTATGCGGGCTTGGGTATAGGGTCTTGCCATTGGTTTGGTTGTGACGGCGGTGTTGAGTAGGCAGTGGTCACTGCCGAGGGTTTCCTCTGTGTTGGCCCAGTCTGCATGTGTAATGGACACGTCTCCCGAGTCACGAAGTTACATACCCACGTTGGATGTGCAGGGTCTTAAGTATGTGGAGTGGCGCATCTTGTTTCTTGAGCGGAAGAAGTTTCACCATCACGTAGGAATACACAGTTTGAAGCTCCAAGTTGACAAGGTTAGCTGTGTAATGTTTATGCACACCGACGCAGGAAGAAAGCTCCTGCTGGGAAGTGATGTAAATTGTAAGGGTGGCGCCACTCCCTGGCTTCTGGAGGGCCACCCCCGCCGGAAATGAGTCCAAAATTCATAGGAAAAGTCGAAGATGCACCCGCTTCATGCGGGATCGAAAGCCTCGACAATTCCACTGAACAGTGTTAATGGGGACGGCCGAATTGGTTTTTGGGAAGTGTCTGACATTAGGGCTGCTCGCCATGGTGAGTTAGGCTGAGGTGAGATTGTTGTGGCGCTGCTCCGGAGCCAGTATTCGTAGTGAAAGAGGGGGTCCTCAACACGTCTAGAAGATTTAACAGAGCGGCCACATACGTCCTTGTAGGGACCGTCAGTCTGGCGCTAGGGGCGCGAGGAAGGCGAAATTTGCTGGCCTATCATTGCGGGGGATTGTCTCCTGCAATTTGGACATGGCGGTGACCCTTACTGATGTTTGGTTTTCCATGGTTGCAAGTCGGGCGTCTATGGCTCGGATACGGGCCTCGAAACGCACCTCGAATGCGGCGTTCACGCTTGCTGCCGCCTCTGGGGCCACGAGCTCACTTATCATTACCTTCAGCCGCAGAGCAGGAGGGGGGAGAAGGAAGATAGTTGATTTTGGATGCTAACTGCATAATTTTCTTTAGTAGCATGTAGTTTTGGATCCTGAGTGCTACTATACCATTTTGTTCCGCACTCCGCGCCAATGGGAGGGGAGTGGGAAGGGGGTAGAGAGGCAGCTCCACCCGGACCGCTCACCTGTTGCGCATTTTTAACGGCGTACGTTGGCCCAGGCACCAGTCTTGCCGTGCGCCTCCGTCACTCGTTTCTCAGGGTCGCCGTGTGGTTGAGACTCCGTCGACGGACGCATTCCAGTACCCCCAGAAGGTGGCACTGGCTTGTCTGTTTTTGAGATGTCCCGGCGAGGCTAGTCGATGGGTAACCCATGATGGCGGCTTGTCTTCTTAGGGTGCCGGTTTCTTTTTGTTGCCTTTTGGGAAGGTCATCTTCGGTGTTCAGAATTTCGCTACACATTCGCGAGAGTTAGTGGCATGGGCGCCACCACACACAGAACACCGGGGAACACAGACGTGAGGGACCTGCACTCCCTCCACTAGCGAAGCGTTGACACCACAGAGTCCACATGTGTTCGGCTGCAGATTTGGGCATGCATCCGTTGCGATGCCTGACGACTCCACACTGGCTGCAGGCTGGGATAGTTTTGTAGTAGTTTTGCATGGAGATTACCATATTGCCATAGTGCACGTAACGAGGCTTCACCTTACCCGCGAAGTTGATGCGTGCCTTATTGGATGTTCCGAATTTTCGGATTTCCACGATGGTGCCGGCACGCCAGCAGACTTGGTGTTGAAGTCTCCATGGTGTCCGTGTTACTGACCACGATCACTCCGTGACAGACGTTGCCAACGTCTTGTCTTAGGTAACCATGGAGCAGGACTGACCTTTTCTCCGAATTCACTGCAAAGTCCCCAAGGAGCAGGTCCGCCGCCTCGATGTCCGGGGTATGCACGAAAAGGATGTTTTGGTCTCGCGATGGCAGCACGGAGATTCTGTGGGCCCGTTCCGGCACGAGGTAGGCCGAGATGGCGGTGCCGTAGCTGGTTTTCGTGAACGCGTCGAGAAGAGGAACGCGTTCTCTGGGTTTGATTACTGTAACGTAGTCTTCGGGGGCAGGTTTCAGCATTGGACGCGGCTTCCACTTCGTGGATGTCTTGCCCTTGCATCTCGTGGCGCGTGTCGCGGGAGCGTTCGTGTTGTCAACCGACGAGCCGACGGCCGGAGAGGCATCAGACGCCAGCGTCTTGGCTCTATTCTGGGAGCGGCGTTTCGCTGCTTGACTGAAGGCTTGGCTCCGAATTTTCGGAGAAGTCGACGAGCTTGGGTCACTGTTGGTGGGGACTGAGGTCCACGCCATTGCCTCGGGGTCATATCCGCGTATTTGGACCGCGGAATCAGACATGTTTCAGCCAAAGTGCGCGCGCGGTCATGGTTTTCCGGCCGCCCTGGAGTTTTCGTTTTCTCTTCACTTTCAAAGTGTGAACACGGCCTAACCCTCGCAACGCCAGCGACAGCCGGAAAAGGTACGCGCACACTAGCGAGAAGCATTGCCGTGACCGGCGTCCCGCCCGTCGGCGCAATCGCGCGGCAAACAGCCGCTCGCTGTCCACGTTGTCGGCGCCGCGAGATACTGGAGGCTCGCGCAGTGCGCGCACCCGCTGGCTCGCGGCTTCTTATGGCCGCCAGATGGAGAGCTGGCGCAGATCAACGTTTGGCGCAGGTGAGATGATGCCCACGTGAGAAGTGGGCTCGAGCGTTGCGAGCGGTGGAGAGGGTGAAGTGAAAGTGAGCAGACACGCAGTGAGTGTGCGGCAGGCGAGGGAGAGAGACGTCACCCCGCACTGCTATGAGGGCGCGACCTACTTGGCACCGCTTTGACACCTGCGGCGAGAGGGGTGTGGTGCGGACGGAGGGACAGCGTTACACAGGCTAGTCAAAGAGCTGTTTCGCAACAAAAACTACTCGACGAACCCACCGGCGCACCCACGTGCGCCATAATTCCCGTGCTCAACAATGTTATGCGTACGCACGATACACTTTCCTCACCCCGGTTCATGACAGCGACAAGCAGTCACGGCGGTTATCGCTTTTGTGGCCGGTAGGAAAACGCGTTCATCGCAAAGCCACAACCATCATCGCAGCCCTGTCGAGACAGCACAAGCGGGCAAATCATATGGTCGTTAGTACGCAGAAAGTTAAAGAGCACTAGAATCACCGTGCACACTGGCGCGCGAGTGGGCTTGTCATGTGGTATTTTTGCATTTGGTAGGAATTCGTAGTTAGCAGAAAAAATACTGAAACTTAACAGATATAAAGCTAGAAATTGTGTAATCCGACATTTTCAAAGCAATAACAACTTTCTCATTGGAATTTTTGGGCCCACATTTGTTGCTTAAAAACGTAGTAAAAGTGGCCTAATGAAGCAGTTAATGAGAACACAAATAATAGTCCAACTCATCCCATGGCAACAGTCAGCAAATGCATTTTACCACGTCGTCACAGCGTGTGACGGAATGTTTTTTAACTTGGGACAAAAATAGCTCGGACATCTTGTATACATTCAGTACGCCAAAATGTCTAAAAGTTTATATAACTCACGCAGATGATATTACTCTGTGGGTAAGCCAACGGCAGCGATGGGTCAATTGAACAACGTTTACAAGAAGCGATCGATACCGTAGAGCAATACTTAAAAGGAGCTGGTCTCACGTGCTCAGCTGGAAAATCTGAGCTGGCTACTATATAGACCAACATTAAAAGGCGGACCTCCCAAGCACCACAACACACATACCCTCCACAGACATACAATTTAAAACACGATATGGACACACCATACCAATTGTCGACAAGATAAGGGTACTGGGGTTAACAATAGAAGCCAAAGGCACCAACGGGGAAACGCTACGCAATATCGAAGCATAGGTTTCTCAAACGATGTGCCTAATCAAAAGAATTACGAATAAGCATAGCGGCATAAAGAGGCAAATATCATAAGGCTCATCCACGCGTTTGTCATCAGCCACATTACGTATGTTTCTGTATACCATAGATGGTTCGCAGCAGAAAAAAATAAAACAGCCTCATAAGAAAAATCTACAAACAAGCGCTAGGGCTCATGCAAAGCATGAGTACAGAGAGGCTGTTAGAGCTAGGTTTACATAATACACTTGAGGAACTGATAGAGGCGCAACGTATTGTACAGTACGAGTGCCTCTCTAAAACCAAGACTAGTAGATGCATCCTGGAAAAATTAGGCATCACTTACCACACACAATTTGGCACCAAATGCCACATTCCTCGTAGCGTACGGGCTAAGCTCACGGTGCCTCCGTTACCTAAAAACATGCATCCCGTGCACAACGCAGGTAGAAGGCTGAGCAGAGCCAAGACGATGACAAAGAGCTACGGAAACAACAAAGAAGTGGTCTTCGTAGAAGCCGCTCGTTACAAACACAAAAGCTGCTTCGTCGCGGCTGTAGTGAACCACAAGAAACAATGCAGCACCAGTCTGGCAATACATACGACACGCGTTGAAACGGCGGAAGAGATAGCTATAGCTTTGGCCATATCACAAACTGACCCGTATTATATAATCAGCGATTCACAAGCAGCTGTACGTAACTTTGCGAATGGCAGAATCTTGCTTGAAGCACTGCGTATTAGAGCAGGCGAAACCAACCAAGACGACAGATGCGTTTGCATTCTCTGGTTCCCACCTCACTTACCCGACACCACGGGAGATATCAACCCTAACGAGGTGGCACACAACGTAGCGTTGAGGACTCACTTTCCGGGCTACGACTAATGTTGATCCCTCGTCAGAATATCCAAATATGTGGGCGGTGGAGGACCGAATGACAACGTTCAATGAAATTACGAAACATTATAAATTACAGAGGCGTGTTTACACCCTTCCTCATCATAAACTCAACAGGGCACAGTCTGTCCAATGGCGACAATTACAAACCAGATCTTATAGGAATCCAGCGCTACTACATGCTATGTATCCAGAGATCTACGCGACCGCTCAATGCAAAGATTATCAGGCACGAGCTTCCTTGGAACATATACTATGGGAATACCAGGGATTAAAACACAGTAGTGAGAACGCGGCCTCCACCGACAGCCTCCGCGCGCGTTGGCTGGCTGTGCTGCTCAGTTCAGCCCTGGACGATCAACTATGGGCAATCCAGCGGGCCGATCGAGGAAGCCTCTAGGAGGCAAGACCTTCTAGCCGACACCTAGGCGGGAGCCCAGCCCACTAACACGCCGGATACAAAATAAAGATTATTCCTTCCTTCCTATATAACTCGCCACGATTCGTAAACTGTATCATTGAGGATCTGTTTAATTTCCATAGCAGTAAGACAAAAGTGGTAGGAGCTCATCGCACTATCAAACAGCTCTTTATTATTGTAGATTAAGGTAGTACAACAGTCATCGGCTTTCATCAGTACCACTTGTATATGGAGATACATTTTTTGTGTCAGGCTTAAAACCGTTTCTTAATGGAAAGGTTTTCGTCAAAAACATGTGGGCAGTACACTGGCCTTGAAACTCCATGCTTAGTGCCAAATTTTAGAGACATCGCCCCGCTGCGGTAGTCTAGTGGCTAAGGTACTCAAGCATAACTGCGATTCGGCCTAGTTGGAATCTATCCATCCTGAAAATGTATGCGCAGGCGAACAAGGACAAAGAAAGGAAGACAAACTGGCGCAATCTAACAACTGATTTATTAATCGAAAAAACATTGACTTTATAACCCTCGGAACAGCGCTCCCTGGTGACATACACAAAAAACAACACACTGCACTGCGCACTTACGACAACGATAACAGTTTCATTGATTAACAGACAAAAGCGCGATTTCTTTTGTTAGTAAAGCTACTGAAGGGTGGCTAACACAGTTGTCTTTCTGCTTGTCTATATGATACGCCTCCATTATCTCCCTTGACGTCTTGTTTCTACTCCTATACAGCAAGGTAGTGTCGCCAAAGCACGGAGAGCATGCGCACTTATTGCAATGCATTGCCAAATGGGTTTCAGGCCGACCTTTCAGGCTTGACATATGCTCTCTTAGCCTCGTGTTAATGCACCTGCCAGTCTGCCCTATATATACACACCCGCATGATAAAGGTATGCAATACACCACACTGTGTGCACATTCAACAAACCTGAGCTTATGTCTTATGCTACAACTCTTATGTGCGCTGGTCCCTCTGTCGCATTTTCGGTTGACCAACGCGCACACTCCTCCTATTTTGTTTTTGGCCGAAAACACCACTTTCACATCATACTTTCCAGCCGCCTTTTTTAATCTATGTGAAAGCCTATGTACATAAGGGACCGCTACTACCTTAGAGCTAGAACTAGTCATCCCACCTGTTTCCAAACAAGGCGCCGTTTCCCGTCTGAGCTTCTTTAATAACCTAGTGCCTACGGCCAACATCACAGAAAATGGGTACCCCTCGTCCTGGAGCCTAGAGACCTGTTCATGAAATGACTCATGAACAGTATGGAAACAGGATTTAACCAATGCAGACCGAAAACAATTTGTTATAATTCCATTCTTGACCAGCTTAGAATGACATGAAGCGAAACTCATAAGCGGCTTTCCTGCCCTAGGCGAAAAGGTCCAACACACATGATCTGACAAAAAGTCCAGCTTCAAATCCAAAAACTGTAGCTTATTTTCAACCGGTACTTCCGAAGTAAATGTCAACCCCTTTCCTAGAGAATTAAAAGCATTCAATACCGAAACCCTGAAGTCCTCTTTTTGCACATCGCACCCCAACACCAAGTAGTCATCAACATACCTGAAGACCTTGTAGACTACACCTTGTAGGCACAACGACAAGTCTCTATCTATGCTGCCCATGAAAATGTCACTAAGGACCGGCGCTACCTTTGACCCGATGCATACCCCCTTCGCCTGGATGAACGTCTTATCCCTGAACCCCACGTGAGTGTTCTCTAAATAAAAGCTCAGAAGCTCAAGAAAAGACTCGACGGGCATACCACAGGTGTTGCGAAACGTCACTTCGTTATTTTCTGTTATGCACTCTAGGACACAATGCATTAAAGGCACATGCGGCAACGAGTAATACAAGTCCTGAGCGTCAATGCTGATACCCCAACTGTTTTTTCTGTTATCTGATGCAAAAAACCCCGTGATACCCTCAGAACCCTAGGGCAGGAAAGCCGCTTACCCTGATACCCTGATACCCTAGGGCAGGAAAGCCGCTTATGAGTTTCGCTTCATGTCATTCTAAGCTGGTCAAGAATGGAATTATAACAAATTGTTTTCGGTCTGCATTGGTTAAATCCTGTTTCCATACTGTTCATGAGTCATTTCATGAACAGGTCTCTAGGCTCCAGGACGAGGGGTACCCATTTTCTGTGATGTTGGCCGTAGGCACTAGGTTATTAAAGAAGCTCAGACGGGAAACGGCGCCTTGTTTGGAAACAGGTGGGATGACTAGTTCTAGCTCTAAGGTAGTAGCGGTCCCTTATGTACATAGGCTTTCACATAGATTAAAAAAGGCGGCTGGAAAGTATGATGTGAAAGTGGTGTTTTCGGCCAAAAACAAAATAGGAGGAGTGTGCGCGTTGGTCAACCGAAAATGCGACAGAGGGACCAGCGCACATAAGAGTTGTAGCATAAGACATAAGCTCAGGTTTGTTGAATGTGCACACAGTGTGGTGTATTGCATACCTTTATCATGCGGGTGTGTATATATAGGGCAGACTGGCAGGTGCATTAACACGAGGCTAAGAGAGCATATGTCAAGCCTGAAAGGTCGGCCTGAAACCCATTTGGCAATGCATTGCAATAAGTGCGCATGCTCTCCGTGCTTTGGCGACACTACCTTGCTGTATAGGAGTAGAAACAAGACGTCAAGGGAGATAATGGAGGCGTATCATATAGACAAGCAGAAAGACAACTGTGTTAGCCACCCTTCAGTAGCTTTACTAACAAAAGAAATCGCGCTTTTGTCTGTTAATCAATGAAACTGTTATCGTTGTCGTAAGTGCGCAGTGCAGTGTGTTGTTTTTTTGTGTATGTCACCAGGGAGCGCTGTTCCGAGGGTTATAAAGTCAATGTTTTTTCGATTAATAAATCAGTTGTTAGATTGCGCCAGTTTGTCTTCCTTTCTTTGTCCTTGTTCGCCTGCGCATACATTTTCAGGATAGTAAGGTACTCAGCTGCTGACCTGCAGGTCAGGGGATCGAATCCCGGCTGCGGCGGCTGCATTTTAGATGAAGGCGAAAATGCTGTAGGCCCGTAAGCGTAGTTTAGATTCACGTGAAAGAACCCCGGGTAATAAAAGTTTATTCGATAAAAATGTATCCAATCCAATCTAAGAAACGCCAGGCGGTCGAAATTTCCAGAGCCCACCACTACGGCGTCTCTCATAATAATATGGTGGTTCCGGGACGTTAAACCTCACATATAAAAGAGAGTTCTTGCAGCATGGCACTAGCTTCAAGGACTAGACATGTGATGGGAGAGATGCACTAGAAATTTTCAACCCACGCCAAGCTACATGTATGGTATGTGCACTAAGTTTTCGAATAAACTCCTAAAGATTCGCTGAAAGCTGCACAATTGGCTAATATTGTCACAATGCAGAAACCATTTTTTGTGCTCGTAAGTTCAGCATTCCTCATTGGTTAATCGTGTCCCCTGGCATATCTGCCAAGTAAAAATCATGCTTCACCAGCTTCTCTACAATTTCGTTAACCGCAAGTGTTATTCGACTGGTCAGAAAGTTGAAAAACAAAAGAATGGTTTAATTTTTAGAAACCCTAGTTTTTGTTAACACGGCCTGAATAAGCTAATGGTTCCCAGTAGGAATAATGGTCTCAATCTCCTACTCATTCGATACGTGAACTGATCTTTCAAGTGAACGTTGAAATTAAATGATCTTTTTTCTTTGTTGCGTCAGCGGGGGTTTTTGGAGAAGTACATTCTTGCGTGAGCAACGATCTTCCAGACTGCGTGATCAACAGTGATAAATCCTGGTATCGGAAAAAAATTCTAGGAAACTTGACAAAGTTTGACCATTAAGAGACCCGAGACCGATGATGCGAGATAGAAATGGCAACGACCTTTTACGTGAAAACAGCGACCTTTTACGTGAAGTGCGAAAAGAAGGAAGCGGAAAACAAGAGCGAGGTGGCGTGCTCATACCACGCTTTTACGACAGCCAAGCAAGAAACGATCCATCACGCCATTCTCATCTCTGACAGAAATAGAGAGGGTGAGACAGATGGAAAAAGCGCGCGTAATAGGCGTGTCTTTTTGCCTCCCACACTCCTGCGATCTCATTGTCTCACCTGCCCTTTTCTTTCTTCCGCTGTTCGCTTATAGCACGAGAAACTTCGTTTCCGAGATGATCTTCCCAACAGATACCTTATCCCCGCTTTTATTTTTTTGTCTTCCATCTCGAAGAGCGATTGTTGATTCTTGCGTAGCTTCTCGCGAGCAGTATGACGTCTTTCTCCGCGTGACCAGGCGTACGCAATACGCACATCTGCAAAAAAAGGTATGAAATGATTGCGCGTTTTCCCATCGTATCGTATAGGAACAAAAGATGATGCTCACTATGCTGGCGTCTTTCTCTCATCGTATAGGCGTCGCCGGCCGGCGTGCTTTTCTGTGTTCGCTCGATTAATCTCTTCGACGCACTCACTGCTATCCGAGAGGCCCCTTTGTTTCGCCGCTTCACGGCCTCCCGTGGGCGGCACAGTGAGGCCGATCGGCTGCGAACATTAGCGGCCCGTTTGATTAGAGATGAATGGAAAGGTGCACACCCCTTTCGGCCCACTTTGCGGGGAGTTGCCGACAGGAGCAAACTTTTTCGAGGGGTGAGCTGTCTTGCAAAGCCGCTGGTCAGCAATTACAGGGAAAGGGAGGGGAAGGACGCAACTTCCACCTGTGTACCACCATCAACTGGTAAGCTACGCGGTACATCCATTCCGAAAAGAAAAAAAAATACTGTGATCGCGAGTCTGCTCCTGAAAGAGGACAGCCATGGAGTACGGCATCGGGTTAGAACTGTCCACGAGGCTTAACTGATGGACCTGTTTCTCGTATTTATGTGCGTAGCTACAGGTAACTGGTCATAGCCAGAGTATGTCAGCTAAGAAAATGACAGTTTGGTAAGAACTGAGAGTCAAATGATTCATGGGCCACAAGTTCGGAAGCAACATGTCATACCTTTGCGTGACGTGGAAGCGGGCGGGCGAAGTCATTCGGAAGCATTCGTTGGAGGACACTTCTAAGAACGCATCGTCAGCTGCGACGAGGGTCCGTCCCCCGAGGAAACGCGGGTTGGACATGGGGTGACCGTGGCCGAGAGCGTGATTCGAGGAGGCCAGGAGTACGCGATGGACGTCGGAGAAGTTTGCTCTGGCGATTCGCGGGTTGTTTCAGGCAAACTGCGAATCATCGTCATGACCACACCTTTGTCCTTTCTGAGACTTTCAAATTCATTTTCTAGCCACCTCTAACTATACAAGTCTTGTGCTAGCCGATTCTGCGCTCTACCTGAAAAATGAAGACGCAGCTATATTGAAGTAAAAAACAGTGTTTTTTTAAGAACGTTTCATAATCTCATTATCCAACCTAGCTCTCTGTCGCCATTCACTGCATGTTTCATTTCTTGGCACCCATGCTGGAACTTGGCTCAGTACGATTAATATAACTGCAGCTTTGTATTTTACTCTTCTTGAAACCTACGGGGACGGCTACACCTGTTTGCCGTGTAATTCACACGCTGTCGTTCGGCTGCTTAAGGTTACGCTTAATATTACCTAATACATTGATCACTATTATTTCTTTAAGCCCTTCTGGTATCTAACTATCAACCTACAAATTATTTCTGTTTACTGTAACACTTACATAAAAATGACTGTCTTTTGAACAAAAGCGATAAGCAGCCGGTCACGAAGTGGTAATACGGCTCGTTGAAGCTTCAGTCTATATTGTTACGAGCAACTTGTTTAACGATCTATTTACAGCGCACAGAACTCGACGAGCAAGATGGCGCCAGTCCAGCATCAAACGAAAACTCACTTCGTCCTCCTCCTTCATGCAGCCGTGTTTAGCGGCTGTTATGTATCATAACCCCCGGCGGTAGAAGCACCGTCCCGGTGCTAAATCTACGCAGATGATGTCGAAGGGGGGTAATAGGGCTTTCGCCGAGCCACGTGAACGGTGTCGCTCAGAGCTGACGATGACTTTGTTGGATCGGTTGGAACAATCTCGTACGTGACGTCTGTCACTTGGCGAACGACACGGAATGGTCCAGTGTAGGGTGACAACAGTTTTTCAGACAGTCCCGCACGCCGAGTAGGTGACCAGAGGAGCCCGAGAGAACCCGGGGAAAAGCGCACGTCCCTATGGTGAGAATCGCAGAGCTGTTTTTGGTGCGCCTGTGAAGCCTGTAGACAGTTACGGGCGACTTGGCGCGCGTGGTCGGCGCGGGCAATGACTTCCTCGGCATATTCAGTGGCCGCAGGTATTAAAGTGTCTAAGGGTAGAGTTGGGTCCCAGCCATATAGGAGATAGAAGGGCGAATAGCCGGCAGTGTTGTGACGAGATGAATTGTAGCCGAACGTCACATACGGCAAATGAATGTCCCAATCCTGGTGGTCTGGCGCAACGTATTTGGCAAGCATATCGGTTAGGGTTCTGTTAAGGCGCTCCATGAGGCCATTTGACTGGGGATGGTACGAAGTAGTAAATTTGTGCTTGGTATGGCAAAACCTCAGGATTTTACGAATGACAGCTGATAAGAACGTGCGGCCACGGTCGGTGAGAAGTTGACGGAAAGCACCGTGCACTAATATTATGTCGTACAGCAGAAAGTCCGCAATGTCGGTAGCGCAGCTGGTCGGGAAAGCTCGTGTGATTGCGCACAGCATCGCGTAGTCTGTGGCAACAGCAATCCATTTATTTCCGGCTGTGGAGAGTGAAAAAGGGCCAAACAGGTTGAGACCAACTCGAAAGAAAGGTTCATTGAGGAATGTCGATCGGCTGAAGGTAGTCAGCTGGGAGGGCAGACGGCGTTTTGCGACGCTGACAGGGCTCACAAGCGGCGACATAGCGTCGAACAGAGCGGGCAAGTCCAGGCCAAAAAAAAAAACCGACATCGTACCCGATTGTATGTGCGAGAAACGCCCAAATGGCCCGTCATGAGAGCGTAATGAAGTTGATGCAGGACAGTGGAACGCAGGTGCGCTGGGATGACAGGAAGTAAGTATGATCCGAAGGAATCAAGGTTACGGCGATATAGGATCCCGTCTTTCACCAAAAACATTCGTAGGGACGGGCCGCGAGGCGTTGACTCCAGTTTGTTAATGATGGCTCGTAAACAAGCATCCCGATGTTGCTCTTCGCCAATGTTCAACAGCTGCGACACAGAAAAAAAACGTCCGTGATAGCGTCACTATCGGTTGCTTCCTCAACAGGGTAGCGGGGTAAACAATCCGCATCCTGATGTAATCGCCCTGTTTTGTACATTACAGAGAACGTGTACTCTTGAAGGCGTAGGGCCCAACGAGCGAGACGTCCCGTGGGGTCCTTCAGGGAGGCTAGCCAGCAGAGCACGTGATGATCCGTGACAACACGGAATGAGCGCCCGTACAGGCATGGACGAAACTTGGTGACTGCCCATACAAGGGCGACGCACTCGCACTCCGTGATGCAATAGTTGCGCGTGGCTGGAGATAGCAGTCGACTTGCGTAGGCTATAACACGGTTGTGTCCCCGTTGTTACTGCAATAGCACAGCTCCTATGCCGTGTCAACTGGCATCAGTGGGAACCTCGGTTGGGGCTAATGGATCAAAGTGAGCCAAGGTTGGTGGCGTTGTAAGCAGTGTCGTAAGTTGCGAAAACGATGACGCTTGGTCATGGCCCCATGTAAACGAGGCGTCTTTCTTCAAGTGGTCTGTGAGGGGGCGTGCAATGGTCGCAAAGTCCTTAACAAAGCGTCTGAAATATGAGCACAACCCCACAAAACTGTGGCCATCCGTTGTGGTTCTCGGAACGGGAAAGTTCGTGACTGCGCCAATTTTCTCTGGGTCTGGACGCACGCCTTGGGCATCGACAAGGTGACCGAGCATGGAAATTTGACGACGAGCAAAGTGGCACTTGTAGGCGTTAAGCTAAAGTACAGCTCGACGAAAAACGTCCAGAATAGCTGACAAACGATCGAGACGCGAGTCGAATGTGGGCGAAAAGACAATAACGTCGTCAAGGTAACACAAGCAGGTGAACCATTTCAACCCTTGGAGCAATAAGTCCATCATTCTTTGAAATGTGACTGGTGCATTGTGGAGACCAAAGGGCATCGCCTTAAACTGATAAAGGCCATCAGGAGTGATGAATGCAGTCTTCTCGCGGTCCATCTCGTCGACGGCTGTCTGCCAGTACCCTGACCGAAGGTCAATAGTTGAAAAATAAGTGGCACCGTACAGGCAGTCGAGGGCGTCGTCGATGTGAGGTAAAGGGTAAACGTCTTTTTTGTTTTTTGTTGAGGTGACGATAATCAACATAAACGCGCCATATTCCATCCTTCTTTTTAACAAGGATGACTGGAGAAGCCCAGGGGCTGCATGAAGGCTCGATAATGTTTTTCGCAAGCATTTTGCCGACTTCATCATGTAATATTGCAGGCTCCGACGCAGAGACACGGTAGGGGCGTTGGTGAATGAGAGTTGCATGGCCAGTATTTATGCGATGGGTGACAATGGTCGTTTGGCTTAAAGAGTTGCTGGCAAAGTCGAAAATGTTACGATAACTCTGAAGAACGTGGCAAAGCGCTGCAGCTTGCTCAGACGCGAGGTCCGATGACACCATTCGCTCAATGTTGGCGCCCCAAGAACGTGTTGGAGTGGGACCACTGACTGAGCTGCAGCAATCGTCAACTCTGAAAGGCTCGACAAGGTCATCTTGGAGAGCGGTAATTTTGGCCAGGGAGATACCTTGTGGTAGAACTTGAATGGTGAGTGAAAAGTTAACCAGTGGAAGGAAGGTGCGGTTTCTCGTAATCGTCTGGATCATATGCGGCACAGCAACATCATGCGTAAGCATCACGGCAGGAATCGGGGCCACCATGTAATCACTGTGAGGTACTGGCGGCGTGGAGGATAAGTCGACATGTGTGACAGAGTTAGGTGGGAGGCGCGTGATATCAATGCAGCAGAAGCTGATTTGCGGTGGGCTGGTCGGGTCGGAAAAGAGGGGTAAATCTAGATGAAGAGAGCCATCTGAACAGTATATGAGGGCAGAGTACGTGGCTAGAAATTTCATACCGAGAATGAGTTCATGAGGGCAATGTTCGACAACGGCGAAAAGAACGACAGTGCTTCTCTCCCCAGTAGACACTCGCGCAAAGCTCATGCCGAGAATTGCGGTAGTTCCTCCATCGGCGACTCGTACAGCTCGGTTTAGTGCGGGCATGACAACTTTTTTAAACCGGCGGCGAAGGTTAGCTTTCATAATGGACACATACGCACCAGTATATATCAATTCACTGACACGAACATTGTCGACAGTAACCTCCAAAAGGTTCCGGTTCATCGTTAACGTTAAGAGAGGATTTCTTACGAAGGTCGTCAACGCAGCTCCACTTCGAGAAGCTGCACGGCCTAGTTTTCCGGTTGGAGGTGCTGCGAATAGGTCGGGGAGGCAGCACGGCGTTGTGGGGGCGACTGGGACTGACGATGAGCAGGGGACGGTGACCGGTCATAGCAAGGTTTGCTCAGAATTGCTGCAGGAGCAGAAAATGTGGTCGGCGTTGATGGAAAAATGGATGGGGATGACTAGTGAAGAGAGGTGGCGTGATACTGAGGTGCATGATGGGATGGTGGAGCCCAGCGGCTGCGCAAGTGACGGGCGATATGACCAACGCGTCGACAGTTAAAACATATGGGCCTGTCATCAAGAGTACGCCATTCGGACAGATCGCGTTGTATGCGAGGAGCAGAAGGGGGGCGATAAGAAGGCTCAGCAGAGTATACGGCAGGAACAGGATGTAGGCCGACATTCGATAGCTCTTGACGAACGACCGCTTGTATCAAAGATCGTGGTCGGGGAAGGCGCAGGCGTCGGTGATGGCGTGGCTACCGGTTGTGCTGCCTCGACCTCTCGACAAATGATGCGTGTAAGGTTGTCACAGTGAGGGGCCTGGTGGAAGGCGACGTCACACGAAGAAGTGGCCGCTGTGTTCGGAAGGCGCGCGATGCTTTGGGCTACGCGGCGGGCTTTCACTTGTTTGAGACGTCGGCATTCTTTGAAGATGGTGTCGATGCTCGAGACGTTGTTAAAAACCAGCAGGTTGAAAGCATCGTCAGCAATGCTTTTCAAGACGTGGCTAACCTTTTCGTCCTCCGACATGCACTGGTCCGCTTTGGAACAAAGGGCCAAGACGTCAAGAATGTAGGAGACGTAGGATTCGGTTGAAGACTGGGCCCGTGTGGCAAGAGTCTTCTTCGCAGCGAGCTGACGACCAGATAAATCGCCAAACAGGTCGCGTATTTTTTTTAATATATTCCAGCTCCTTATGTCAGCTTCGTGGCTTTCAAACCATGTTCGGGGAGTGCCGTCTAGGTAGAAAAGCACGTTGGCGATCATGAGCGTGGGATCCCAACGGTGAGTAGCACTGACGCGCTCGTACCGCTTCAGCCAAGTGTCGACATCGATCGTACCGTCACCAGAGAAAGTGCCGGGATCCCGGAGGTGCGGGAGTGTGACGTAGGTGGTGGCTTGAACTGATGAGGGCGGCGTAGAGGAAGTACCAGCAGTCGAAGCAGTCGAAAGGTCGCCGATGGTGCGACCGCTGCGCGTCTCCATCTAGGTACCGGGATCGTCCACCTCCACCAATAATGTTGCGAGTAACTTGTTTAATGATCTCTTTACAGCGCACAGAAGTCGACGAGAAAGATGGCGGCAGTCCAGCATCAAACGAAAACTCACTTCGTCCTCCTCTTTCATGCAGCCGTGTTTAGCGGCTGTTATGTATCAATATTTATTATTCTTTGAATTCCCTTCTCATAATCACTGCCTCTTGGTACTATTTATTCTAAAGAAACTTAATCTTGAACACGTGGGGAAGCCAGCTGGTAATTGCGACTTCTGCTGCCTTCAAGATGGATAGCATTAGTTTCATCTTCTAGAAATTGTCGTGCATCCAGATCATATGCTTTCTCGACTAACGACCTAAATTATTTGTGCACTTCGTCCTCAGCGTTTAATTCCCCATGACTATGCAACAACGAATAATTACTCCAACGGTTGAAGAAAGCCAACACGCGACAATTAAAAACACGTAAGGAAATAAAACGACTGGTCTATTATTTGCGTAAGATATAGTCCTCTTAATAAAAGAACGCGTTTTTGCAGGAATTCGCCTGCCCATGAAGCATAGGTTGAGTATGTTTCGCGTGGTCCTCACCATTGTTTGAGTGTCATAAGACAATTTAGGTTACGTTAAGTGATGTAGCGTTAGGAGTAATCTGCGAGTTAATTTTCCAGTCTCAATTGACGGCTCCGTCGAAAAATGCTTTTCAACAGCTCAGTCAAAATAAAGTATAAAAGCAACTACCGTGCTCAGGTACCTTGCCGTACAAGCCTCGCAGAGTATTTACAGGGTCCAACCGTTAAAATTTTCCAGCTGAAAATTACAATCACTGCAGCTAAAACTGACGACCTGTCGTAGCTGCCTGCGTGGACAGTCAATCTTAACTATGCCGAGGCAAGGAATAAGGCGGATAAAGGAAAAAAAGTTAATGATATGAAACACATAAAGCGGTGACCTCAATCGAAACCTATGGATGTGATAAGACATTGATTGCTGAAAGATAGGTGGAAAGAAAAGAAAGCGAACAGTCTGAGCAAGAAAATAAAGAGAGAGAGAGAGAGTGACAGAAAGACAAGAACTTTATTAGTAAACCGGACTCTGATGATGACAATAACAAACAGCTACTTGATTAATTCGTGCTCCCCTTGATAAAGCACCCGCGAAGAAGCCGAGGAAAATAAAGTGCGAAAACTCTTTCATCAAGAACCAATTTTCTCGTGGGAGTTTCTCTACGAAGGCGTTGGTCTTCGTCGGTAGACGAGCTCAATAACGGTGCTGATTCAGCAGTTGACCGATCGATTATTCACAGATCAATCACATTAAGAACTTCCCTCTCTCGGTTGCGAAACCCAGTCCAGCCGCCTTCTCACGCAATAGCGAAATAATAATAATCCAACAGCACACGCGTGTATTCGTTTTGAGTTCTTGTCGAAATGCTCTCTCGGCAATCTCAAAGCGACAAAACGCGCCGAGCTCATAACGCCGTGTAGTCGTCCCGTAGGAAAAAATGGAGAGATGCAAGAGAAACAAGAAAGAAAAAAAAAGTTTGCCAATAACCCGGCAGGAAGTACGAACTTACGTGGTGAGAAACGGCAATGGCAAACGGGAAGGGTAAGGCGGAAAGAAAAAGGCGCATCAATGAAACGACCAAAAAGAAGTTTAAAGATAAAAATGTTGTTCCTAGTATAGCGAAGTAAGGGGGAGGGGAGGAAGAAATAATGCTAGCGGTGGCGGTAGTAACGCGGGACCGATATGTGGACGAAACCTGGGCCCAGCATCGTTCTCGATACCGGAACACCTCGTCGGTAGTGGTGTTGGTGGTGGCTGAGAGATGGGCGACAACCGTGTGCGATGTTTAAGAGAGGAGGAAAAAGCGAGGGCGAGGAGAAGTCAGCGGGAGCGGTGAAGCGGGCCTAGTTACGGACGAACGCTTCGCACTTCGATTGAACACATCGGTTACCTGCGACTGACGCGTGCCATCCTTCTTGAGAACCGCAGTCCCGACACGCGCTATAGGACGGAATGAAGAAGAGGATAAGAGAAAGAAAGAGAAGGAGGGAACCCGAACGCTTACCTACGGCAGCTACATTTCCTCTCTCTCTCTCTCCCAAACCTCGTTCCGTTCAACCTTCCGGCAGAGTTTCAAGCTCCGCTCCGTGGTGTACAGGCTATGTTTTTTTTTCTGTTTTCTTTTCTGCTTGCTGTCTTCATTGTGGCCTCTGTACAGACGGGTGCCGCCACGTGCGACTTCGGCCGAGACGAAAAGCTATGTTCTATATAGGCCTCGATTCCCGCGCCCAATTCCCATCTTTCCCGTTCTCTGCGATGGCTGCGTTCATTGCCGTGCGTATTTTTTACGCCGCTCTGTCGCTCCTGCAGCTCGTTTCGCCAGGGCCGTAGTGGTGGCGCCGCTTTCGTGTTACGAGGCGTTCCAGATATGTCACTCGACTTTCGAGGCACAGAAAAGAAAATTTAGACTACACCCATTCCTTCTGCTCGCATTTGATCCCTCTTCCTATTTCTTGCGGTCTCCGACGCCGCGGTGGCGTAGTAAATCCTTCCCGTCCTCCCTCTGCCACAGCCACCTCCCCCCTCGTATGCCTCTCTCTTGCCTATCGGCGAATGCTTGCTTTTCTTTTTTTTCCAGTGTGTTTGCGCTTCTTGATTTCACATTTGAAGCAAGGCAACACTTAGCATTATATCACACTGAGTTTCGATCTCCTGGTTGCAGTATACGCGCTTTTACTCGTTCCGTATACAAAACCTGCGCGACGTTGTCGATCATTATATTCGAACTGTGACGTTGTCGAGATACAACAATAAAATAGAAGATATAGGCTTAAGGTTTAGAATTGTTTTCCTTGTGGAGTTGTTTCGACACCCTTGCTCTTTTTGAAAAGTTCAGTATGTTGTAATCGAACAATGAAGTGTAATGTTTCATATGGAGAATGCACAGTTTCATTACGGTGCGGGCTATGTTGCAATGCGAACAACTGCTGAAGAATGTGTTCCGTTCGCGTCGTGTGGTCACAAAGTAGCGTAAGCATCTACGAGGGCTGTTATGCGCTTTTTTAATGTACCAGACTAGACTATGGGCATTAATAAAGCTATTGTGTTACGAGGTCATTTCATATAGAAGCGTTTCACTCCCCATTCACGCAGAAGCATAGGAAGAATTTTTTCGGGGCTGGGGGATGCAGGATTTCGGTCTGAGTGGGAGTCGGGCAGGCAAATTGGGTGGGGTGTCATTTTGCACACTGTGTGTCACGGTAATAATAAAAAAATGCGGGTGGGTAAGGTGAACAGCGCTGGTGTGCCACCTACTGGCTACGCCACTGCGTTCATCTCATGTGCCTGGGGCGCTAGCGGTGCTCTAAGCCAACCCGCCGCCATGATGGCGGTCGGCTAAATACCGGGTAGGTTCTTTTACAACAGCGAGCGGTGTGAACAGTTGTTGATGTAGTTTGCCACGATGGGCAAAACCATGACGTGCACTACCAGCCTGCGCGGTCTTCGATGTCCACGAAGAAATTTCATGTGAATGGGCTCGCTCTAAAAGCGGGCGTCGATTATACGATAACAAAAAAGCAAAAAATAATGTGAACGGGTTTTGTTTTTTGCTCACACACCTGACGTACAGGTAAATATATCTCTTCCGCGGCGTAAATTTTCTCACAAAGAACAAATTGAAAGCGCAGAGGAGATTTACTAAGGGCCATATTCAAGCCCCGAATAGACATGTACCGAACTTACAGTCACAGTGTACTCGTAGAAAGTGTTCGTCATTTAGGTTCGTCCCCAGCTTTGACGAAGTGCTCGAGCAGATAACTTTTTTGTTTCGCCAGGAGTGCAGCTTGGCGAGTTCTCTTAAGCCCGGAGCACTTTAGGGAGCCAGGTTGTCGTGTGCTGACGCATGCTGTAATATGTAGTCGTCGTCGCTTGTCGTAACGCTTCATATGTGATCGTTTTCGAGCGCATGTGTGCGGTTGTAGAGGAAGAAGCGCGAGACCTGCGACCCATTACACGCGTAATATTAACCATAGTGAATCTCAATGCTGATGCATATTTTAGACTGCCAGTGTGAACGATCTGCACTGCACGGTGCCTATAACTGAGCGTCGAGTCAATTGGTACAGTAGGATAGTGATAGCGATTCACCGATATGCCGAAGTCAGTAGGTATTACTTCACTACGAACGCGCTGAACCAAGCGCTTTCTTAACAGCAGCCCGCGGCGTAGTGGGGACTTGTCTCCGTCCTCGTAAAGAAGAGTACTTAAAATGCGCCACAAAAACGATGCTTTTCATGTTAGCCCACAGCAAACAAGCGCCAATGGACGTGGCATTGTGGAGGCTCCGAAAACTCACTGGAAGTTACTCGTTTATGCTACACGCGATAGCGGTTTTCTGAGTTGTCAAAGTCTCTCCGGTTGTACTCAGTGGCCATCCCACACTTCTCGTGGCTTCGTGGTGCGCCTTAGCCGACCGATAACGATGCTTGAGATGCCTAAAAGCCAGATGATCTCTTTTTTAACCTCCGACTCCACTTTTCACGCTCATTGCAAGTCCACCACTCTCACTGAAGCCCGACAACAGCGCGTGCTGTGTAAAGTGTCCCGCGTTTCCACGCATATGTTCGTACAGGCGCTGTGCAACACTTCCACGGCGCAGCAGTCATTCTGGTACTGGCGCCATTGCCTTGGATGCTCCACCTCTGCGAAACCCTCCTATACGCATAAATTTACATGTACTCATTATCAACTTGCATTACCTTTTTTTTTTACCTTTGCCTTTTTTCTGAGCACAATAGCGGGCCAAAATGCACTAGATCAGGCTGACCCACATCCTTTATTATTATCATTATCTCTCCCCTCCCTCAATAGAATAGTTTTTAACCCCGCGAGAGTCTTTATTAGCCCCGAACACTGCTCAGCGCGCGAGTCTCGTAATTAGTCATGCTATTGCTTGTGAGCGTTGTGGCATTTTTTTAACAGATAAGTGCTGTGGTTTTAATATAGGGGACTGACAGCTTTAAGGCAAGCACTAGACATTCTTTCTATATTCTTCGTTTTTTGCATATGTTTGTTTACGTTTGAAACACACTGCGATCACTACGGCTGCCAACTCGTTTCCGTGAGCGTTATTTGCTGTAATCGCATCAACGTGCCTGTAAAGCGTGCTTTGCCTGTAAGACAGTAGTGCTGTGCAAAAAGCATTCGTGACACTTCATTAGATAAAAATGTTTTAAAAAATGGTCGGAGTGTGCCTGTGCGTGCGTGCCTCTGTACATAAGCCTACAATCAACAACGAGTATGTTTGTTACTTCCCGCATTTTCCAGCACTCATTGTGAATAGTGCTAAAATCCGTCCACTTCCATCAACAGCGATCGAAAGCGAATATAAGGAGGTGAACCAGTTCTGAAGGAAAGCGTAGATGCAACAACAACCTGTAATAAAGTTTCATACAAGAAACATACGGAACAGTTGGTGTGTTTTTTAATTTGATTTCTGTTTCTTACGAGTAGCCCCCATTAACCCTCGTACGTTTATTTTAGGCCTTAATTTTCCGGGCTAGTGTCCACAGCCTTACCCCGCCTTTTACCTTTATATTCAACAACCACCTGGCTCACATGGTGCCCCAAGTAACGCACCTCAGAAATGCATAAAGCATGTCGACTAAATGGTGCCTGCCACTGGTCTGAAAAACATTGAATCCTCAATATTCGGAAGTCACGTCACTGTTCCACTCTAATTTTTCGTAAAGAGGCAAGTCCTTGTCAATCCTGATGTATGGTATTGAAGCGAACATGACCGGCCAACGGAAAGATAGCACTTACGCACAACTAGTTTGCAGAATTCAACCCTTCGAACAGTAGATTTAAATTTTTGTGCTCCCTCGAAGGATT
Organism: Rhipicephalus annulatus; assembly: GCA_013436015.1. NCBI lineage: Eukaryota > Metazoa > Arthropoda > Arachnida > Ixodida > Ixodidae > Rhipicephalus > Rhipicephalus annulatus. The sequence goes on from WOVY01005556.1 coordinate 60,281, forward strand.
TCATTCAGTTTTTCAATACATCTCTAATACGGCAATTCTAAAGATGAAGGTAACCTAGCGATTGAATCTTGGTATTTCAGAGCAAGTACGGCATCAGTGACACTCAGGGTACCGAAAAATGACAAGAATTTGATGTGCATCGGTACCCATATGCATCGGTAACGCTAATACGTGGCAAAAAAATTAAATGTATCAAATATTTATAGTAGAAAATACGCATCCTCCTAGCGTAAAATAATTGTATGAAATAAACGAATAAAAAAGAAACAGTGAAGGAACAATCATATAACAAAAAGAAAACAGAGAGAATTTTTCTCGAATATGCTGAGTGCATTCATAAGAAATGTATCGAGACCTTTTTTAGTTATATTTAGTTGAAGATTAAGCCTGACGTCCACGTCATATTTACGAACTCATGGCACATTCACCGCTGTACATAGCAGGGCTCGGGAGAGAGTAAAGCCAGTCCTTCGAGCTTTCAGACAAATCATTAGTTCTCCTGGATACGCATAACACTTCGAGAAAGTCTGCGCTGCTTGAAGCAAAATTAATTTCGTCGTATAAGGGTTTCATTGCCAAAGTCGTTAATTACCCAATTCCACGATCGTTCCTCGACGTATATAAATTCTGACTTAAGGCATACGGGACAATGACGAAATGGGCGGTTCGGAATCGGGCTACCCTGCCGGCAATAAAGACCAGGGTCCTCGCTCACCAGCGCTCGGGCGGGCCGTTTCTATACGTCGCGGGGAGGGAGTGGCGACGGGTGAAGGGGTTGGCGTCGTTGTATAGTGCAGCATGCTGTCGCGCATATCACGTTGCGTACAGCGCGGCGTGTGTCCAGGAAGTACGGGAGAGCGAGAGCGAACGAGCCATTTACGACCTCAGAGATCGCCGAGCACGCGCCGGAGCGGGCGGTGTTCGCAGAATCAAGGGACGGAAGAAGGGAGGACAGGTGTACGTACACGTGAGCGGTAAATTCTGAGCGCTTAGAGCATTGTAGACGCCCGGCGGGAGGCCTTAGTTAATACCGGCGATTTATGGAATTGGCTCGTGCCCAGACGGCCGCGCCATTAATCTCGGTCGCATTAGCCTCGTTGGCAGTTTGCGGCGTTAATTTTTAACGAGCCAACTTGGCGTACTTGCCAGCCCCCGCAGCCATATCTTTCGTTCGACCTCCTTCACAGCCGCCTCCCTCTCTTTCCTTCAGCGTGCGCAGTTGGCGCATCTTACAGGGTATACGGTGAGTGGAAATGGCCGGCGTAACGTCGCTTCGCAACACCGACGAGCCAGTGGCGTGCCAGCAAGCCGTCAGGGATCTCAACCAAAGTCCAAGCTCTTTCGACAAGGTCGCCCAATGTTGGGCATACATGGCGGGATAGTATGGTACATGCAGCTAGCGGGAAAACAGAGTTTTTGGCAACAAGGCAACAAGCTGCAGGTTGTTTTGGCTCATGTTAGTTGCTACCGGGGATGGCTCCGCCTTACGGTGTTTTGACTTAGGGGGAGCGCTTAGGCAAACTTTCAAGCAGATTTCACTGTGCACAGAAATCTCAAGCAATTCCGACAGTTTTTCGTGTGTGTGTGTGTGTGTGTGTGTGTGTGTGTGTGTGTGTGTGTGTGTGTGTGTGTGTGTGTGTGTGTGTGTGTGTGTGTGTGTGGTGTGTGTGTGTGTGTGTGTGTGTGTGTGTGTGTGTGTGTGTGTGTGTGTGTGTGTGTGTGTGTGTGTGTGTGTGTGTGTGTGTGTGTGTGTGTGTGTGTGTGTGTGTGTGGTGTGTGTGTGTGTGTGTGTGTGTGTGTGTGTGTGTGTGTGTGTGTGTGTGTGTGTGTGAAAACACACATGTGACATGTGTGTTTTGTTTTAGGGGCGAAGCTCCTTAGGGTGTGGGCTGTGCGTCCCCTGTATGTAGCCACCTCTAGTTTAGTTCTTGCAGTGTTCACTAGATGGTGGTACCGTCCCTTGTATGTAGCCACCACTAGTTTAGTTCTTGCAGTGTTCACTAGATGGCGGTACCGTCTCCTGTATGTAGCCACCTCTCGTTTAGTTCTTGTAGTGTTTACTAGACGGTGGTACTTGTAGCTGATGATGAAAAGATGCAAGATGTTATAAACTAGAAAGCGGTACTTGTAGTTGATGAAAGACGCGAGATCTTATAAAATAGGAATGATGTCACATATGGCGCGCGTCATTGGTTGAAGGCAATCGTTCGATTTAGTGCGGCGACGTACGCTAGGGGGAGCGATGTAATAAAATCGAGTAGGCAAAATGTACAGAGGATTCATGGTTTACCAGGTTTACCTCCGGAGCTTCGCCCACTCATCATCATTCACTTCGTGGATATGGCGGAATTTTTTCTGATATATCCCTCAGCTTAGAACACTAGTGAACATACCAATAAGATAACCTTTATCAAAACAATGTGTACCAAAAAACTCATCAACTGATCCGAACATGAAGTGTAGTGGCATGATATCACGATGCAGCGCAAAAGACGTGAAACAGGTGCTTATTTTACAGCGGACGCTGTTATGAGATCACAACTCGGGTCTCGCGCAGCGCCGTATAGTTTTCCGCCCACCGCCGGTGTCCGTAACCACATCGCACAAAATTAGCAAAAGAAAACCTAGTACCGATGATGAAGTGGGCCTTGAACCCGGGTCCGCTGGGTAACAGCCCAGCATTCTACCACTGAGCCACACGGCGCTTGAGACCTATTGGCAAACATGTCTTAGGCAGGCTTGATGTCGGGAAAGCAAAAACGAGCGAATGAACAAGCAGTCGTCACACAATGAGAAAGCGTACCGAGTGGGTCGTCCAATGCTCCAACCATTTACAAAATGTTTTGTTCAGCTATTAACTGTGTTGCATACCCACTTCAGGCATAATTCCTCATTGTCGTCAGGCAACTGCATGAAGAACTGACACAAAATTCCTTGGAATAATTTATTGAATAGCATGCATCTCAGAAGGATGACAAAAAAAATAGCATAGCGAATGCCGGCCTGCTGCCTTAAAATTTTAATAATTAATGCGTTAATGTCATAATGGGTACTGCAAGCACAACTACTGCAGGCACACTTTGCAGTAGTTACCCAATGAGTGTTTAGAAGAGGCTCTGAAAGTCCGCTCTTCAAGCTGTCTCTAGGACTGTGCCGCGCCATCCGTGCGGCACAGTCAAAGCCCTGGTCTGTTTTTTTTTTGAAACGTCTAGAAGATCATAAAAAGTTGTACATGTATTATCTGGATGCTTTTTTAACGCCCGTAAGTTAAAAAAAAGATTACATTGCAAACTATGCTAGGCACGTTTCACGGCAAAACAAAAAAAAACACTAAGAGATATTGCTAGGTTACCGAGTTAGTTTAACAAAGGTATGTAATCTATGTCCCCACATTTATTTAAAGGGTCGAGAAAGGAGAAAAAAAAGAACTACACATGCTGTATCTTAAAGCACAAGCCTTCACATTACGACAAAGCCGAACAGTAAGCGCATGACCTTGAGTGTTTTCAATGGCATTATCTGTACGTGCCACCTTTTCCTAGTACTATTACTTACATGCCTGACGGGAAAGAGATTACATCAAGTGCGAGCGTCAGGCGTACTTAGACGCAATGAATGAACTTATCGGCTTAGGTTATAAGCAACAAAGCCAGAAAGTTTTCCCAACATTGACACGAGTTTTTGCCAAGCGAGAAAGAGCACGGGCACCTTTCGAAATCGCCTAATTGAGTCATTGCTTCAACTTATAAAAAAATGATGCAGCTATCAGTTTTGAGAAAAATTACAAAGCAGTGTCGCAACGATTCGTTAGGGTGATGAGGGCGGCTAATAAAACCAACAGGCATCTCAACGTAAAAACTTTTAATTCGAGACAAACCTAGCTGAGCACGAGCACACGCAGCTGACAGTCGTACAGGTGTCATGCTACCTCCCATAAAGCTTGCTATCGATCGCTTTCCATCGAAGTTCGTTTAGAAATAACGGCACGAGCGAATTTCGCAAATGCTTTGCTCTAGTTGTGCAGAATCGGTGTGCATTGGCCGTTATATCCACAGTTATAACACAGGCATGCCATGGTTTAAAAGAAGGCGCCTTTTTCGTCTCCGTAACCCCCCCTCCTCCTTCTGAACTACTTTTCCCTCTTCGACCTCCGACTTCCATGTCAAACTTGCATCGTTAGGTGGCGCTCGCCCGTGAACTGGGTTATGGCGCTCACATGAATGTCGTAATGAAAGTTTTATGAGTTCGAACGGTCGATGGTTATGGCGTCGTTGGCGGCCGCTGCTGTGAGGCTCAGCGATGCGAGTCGGTGCATATAGGGGCCACCCGCGGAAGCGCAAGAGTAATTTGCCCCGCCGAGCGCTGCTGACGCCGCGGGAATGAACGCAAACACGAACGGACGGCGCGCTGACCAATGTCGATTGCCCGGCGACCACCACCGCTCCCCAGGAGGGGGTGGGCTTTAGCCAGTTTTTGCGAAGAAACCGCGTATTCCTACTCACGGAAGCTCGGTATATACATAAAAATAAACTGTAGTTGGTGCTAGTACTGAGTTTTGAAGCTCGGCGCTGAGTCAGGAAAGATGAGCAACTTGAGGAGAACGTAATGCCCCTTCAGTGAGAACATTAAAAGTTGGGGAGTTTCCGCATCTCTGAATGAAAATTGGCTCCGTAGAGTAGCCGTTTTAGCTTTCCGTCCTAAAACATCTGCAAGGTTGTAGAGCGTTGGAAAAGACTGATTTGCTATGTAAGCTGGCTTCCTGTGCTTGACATGGCAACGCTCACAAAAAAAAGGCAATCTTGGTTACATTTTCAGGTGTCACTCAGCCACAAAGGGGCCTTGGGGCGAAAAGTAATAGTAAGCTAATGGTGGACGTCGTAAGGTTGGGATTTCACGCATTTATTTTCTCCACATCTGTACACCGAGGTCTTCACGAACATCATCAGCGCGAATCACTCACGACGAAGCTGTCAATGAAGTTAACAGAAATCAGCAATTTACCTTGATTGGTAACGGTAAGTGGAATACTTGCCATTTGATGGAATATCTCTTTTGAAGTGAGTTTTGAATTCCAGATTAAGCGACATATATGTCGCTTCATCTTCTTTTTACTGTCGTCCAAACACGTGCTGTGGTTGACCGGAAACGCATTTCTTGCCATCAAATCAAATTTCATCAAGAAAATAATCTGTCCTCGTCATTCGAGGTTGTTTTGACCTTCTCGCAATGTGCCATATGAACATTTTTGCAAAAAAAAGTGTACTCAAATAGCAACTAAAAATTTTAAACCTTTGATTAATATTTTAACTATGCAATTGATTGTTTTAGTACTTATGAAGTATATTGCAGGTGGACGTATGCAGAAATCAGCCCCAGGGTGAACTAAAACTCAGACCTATATTCTGATAGTGCGCGTTCTCTTTGTTTTTTTTAATTCACGCAGCTGTTATTTGAGCTACATTTTAAACTGTGTGCTACTTAAACGGACATGAGAAGACAAATATTAACTCAATATTGATTGTTAAATAGCACTCCAAAACCACGTAGAGTTACTTTCGTGCTAAGGAAGGACTTAATTTAAAATAAAATTGTGTTTTAGTGGCCCGCATCGGCTTAGCGCAATTCATATTACCCGCCTCGAGAAACGGACCGACTCACGTCACTGTTACCGTGCACAACGTTGCCCGGGTTCACTGCGCGAAAGCCACAGCAGCGAAAGCCACAGCGGCTACTAAAGCCATTCGTCAATATCCTTCCACTGGCTCAGAGATAGCAGACGTGTTTTGTTTCAACTGCGCCCCACTAAATGACAAAACCTGTCTTGTTTAACCACGCGAAAATTAAATTTTTGAAGCACTCGCGTCATACCCAATAGTAACTTCCGGCGGTTTTGCTTTCCATGATCAAACAGAAACAAAGAAGCAGCATTTTATAGCGTCTCTTGATGCACGGAAGGTTCTCTATTCAGTGCAGCCAGATCATTACTAGTGATGAATTGAAAGCAGCTCGTCTGACGTCATCGGCATCATTTTTAGAATGTGCTATGGCAGCATTTGTATTCTTGTGCATTTACCTTAATTTCTCGGTAAGTAGGGCACTGCTGTTGATAATATTGTCGTTTTAGATGTGCCATACATTGAGCTTTCACTCAGACGTAAATTGTTATTTACTTAAGTGTCGCTTTAGGAACGAAGGAGTTAGGAAGATTTCACATCTGAGGCCGTCTTTTCGGCAGGCTTAATGGTTTACATTATGTTTCTGTTACCGAAGACTATTCCTGCCAGTGGCTTAACCAAACTTATCGCTACCGATAAAGAGGGCTGCAGGCACTTTAAAAACGGTCGTCGTAACATCCAAGCCCAACTAACCTCCTTTCCCAACCTTTCCCAAGACATCACCTCACGCCGATGTTCTCGTAAGACACCTATTTGAAGATTTCACCACACACACACACACAAACAATATATAGATATATATATATATATATCTATATATATATATTATATATATATATATATATATATATATATATATAATATATTATATATATAAATATATTATCTATAAAGCGCACCCTCACATGGCAAGCCCCGCCGCGGTGGTCTAGTGGCTAAGGTCCTCGGCTGCTGACCCGTAGGTCGCGGGTTCGATTCCCGGCCTGCGGCGGCTGCATTTCCGATGGAGGGCGCGAAATGTTGTAGGCCCGTGTACTCAGATTTGGGTGCACGTTCCGTTAAAGAACCCCAGGTGGTCAAAATTTCCGGAGCCCTCACTACGGCGTCTCTCATAATCAAATGGTGGTTTTGGGAAGTTAAACCCCACCAAATCAAATCAATCACATGGCAAGAAAACATTATACAAAGAGCGAATACTTACACGTACAGTCGAGTGCATAATTTGAGAGACCACGGGAGCGCGTGCCGAGGCGCGTCGCTGTGCCTT
>WOVY01005557.1:0-68755 GCA_013436015.1 Rhipicephalus annulatus
GTAGTCGACGGCCAACAAGAGCGGGGTGACTTCCGCTTTGCAAATCATCACAGGCAAAATCATAAAAGACTGCGTGACTCCGAGTGTTTGACCAACCTACCCTTCAGGTAGCCATGTTATTCTGATAAAGCAGAATTTGTGCAGTGTTCAAGGTCGTCGTCCCCCTCCCACGGACTTTTACCTATACGCACAAAAAATCTGAATTAGTACCCTGCCGTACGTATTGCCCGTTCACTGCGTTGCATAAAGTGAAGCAGTTATGAAAGCGTGGGTCCAGGCTCATGACCTGCACTGTTCAGTGAGGTGCGAGGCTTTGGTGCATAAAACTCTTTGTCAGTGTTACTGCTGTATTACTAGCATTTCTTTGCGGCATAATAATCAAAGCTACATAACATTCATGGTCATGTAACTGCTTTTCACGGTAAATAAATATTCCGTGAGAATGTTAAAGTTTCATTTCTTTCAAGTAGCGCTATTTTTTTCTAGTATATTATTAAAATGGATTTGCGAACCCAGGTGGCTGGTTGCATGCACGCTGAACAAGTAACCACTCATGTCTTTGCTATGGCTGGCTTCAATGCAGCGAAATTACGGAAATTCAATTACGGAAATCAAAACTTTCAGTTCGTGCACTGCTTTAGGAGCACACCGTTCTCGCAACAAGCGCTTCAGTGACGGTGCTATAAAAGTTTCTGCGGCTTGTCGTGTGCCGTCGAACCACAAGGCTGGCGACACGGATGCTGTACCGTGCCACCAAGCAGTTGCTTCGCTGGCCTCACCTCCACAGCCGTAGGTGACACACCTCGCATACGGTAGCACAAAGGAGTGTGGCGCACCATGTAGGCGGGCGTCGAGTGCTGAGAGCTCGGTGTCGTCATGCACGGATAGCGTTGCTGAGGTAATGGCGAAGGGGAGTAGCCAGTATGGAACGTGCTTCCTTGACACGTCCCGTACCTCCTGCTACAGGCGCAGTGGTAGTAACCTGTCGCGCTGCCACAATCGACGACGCATAGTGGACTCGCGTCTGAGGTTCTAGCCGGCGTAATCGCTGGTGCCATCGCGCTTACCGAGGGTTTGCGTGCTGTGAGTCAGCTCGCGTGTGGGGCGATAAACGTGGCATAACAGGAACAGGAACGGGAACAGGCACGGGAATCGGAAGCGGAGACGGCGGCGCAGGCATGAACATGAAGGGTGGGATCGGCGCTTTCTTTTTATGGGCACCGGAAACGGTTCTTCGAGCACAATGTTCAATTGTGTGGGTGCCGATGGCGTCCCTTCGGTCTGCACGCTGGCGTGTGAACGCGATGGTACTGGGACGGCGACGCTGGTTTTTTTTTCTTCGTTTGTGTTTTCGTTTTCGGATACGTCTGACCCGCTTATGGGGTGGTGGAATTCTCAAGCTCTTCTTGTTTGGTTCGCCCACGGCCATGAAGATCACTGCGACAGCGGCCGCAGAGATAGTTGTTCCAAATCCAGTCAGTACAGACAGCACCATGGCCATCCAGTGCGCCATCAAATCGTCCAGTAAAAAAGAGGGGCGACCACGGGAGCGTCATGTCCGTGTTGATTGATCCTAAAACGGGTAGAAGCAGTCACGCGATGACGTTTTTGTCTGGCCGACCCGCTGCTGCGGGCTTGACGGCTGGCGGTTTCTCTGACGGCTGAGGAACTTGTAACTCCATGACAGCGTCATCCGGCTGGAGGATCATCAGCTTTGCTCTTGTTCTTTTTTGTTTGGCACGCATCCAGATTCTTTATTGAAGTCTTGCCCTTCGCCATGCACTTCTTAAACAGAGTGCTCGGTACCGAGGCGACCGAAAGGAGTCGGGCCTGCTTGACAGTGGCCAAACCATGTGGAGCGCCATTGTCCAGTATGGAGTACAAGCGAAGCGTCCGCGGTACGGAGCGCACAGGTATGTGTCCGCGAGCACGCAGATTGGCAACCAGCGCGCGATCATTGGAAGTGCTACGACCATGTGGGCGCAAAGTAGGGGACTGTGGCCGCTATGGCTGCAAATGCCACGATGACTGGGACTCTTGCGACCCTGGGCCAGCCTAGCATGCGTCGCCTCCAGGCGCCACACGCTAACAACAAGAAGCGATCACTGCTACCAGTGCGAAGCCGAGAAACCCATGTGAAGCATAGTTACGGACGCCAGTCAACAGGGACTCAGGCCCGCATAGGCAGAGAACTTATCCTCCCATCGGATGATGTTGCCACGACAGCCACTTGATGCAGGACGTGGTCATGGATAGGCTATTGTCAAGCTCTTTCTTTGTTACCTTTTAGCTGCCTGGAGCATCTGCACGGTTACGGAATGGTATAGTTCTCCAGCACCTCGAAAGTCCCTCGTACGCCATTGGTATATTTCGACGAGAGCAACTGTTCATGCCGTACCACGTACTCAACATGACCAACAGACACATGAGGCTGGAGGCTGGCGAAGAAGTTATTAAAAGTAGCTCGAACAATACCCACTCAGAAAAGCTCATGCTAGCCGCGAAGCGCCTCAGGCCAAACAAAGCAGAGAGGTAGCATCAGAACAGCAGGAATAGGATCAGCCCTACGAGGACGTAGCAGATTGTGCCGATGTTGCTCACCGACAGGCTTGCCGAGTCGATGTAGCTGGCGAGTGCGCTCATGCTGCCATCTTCGGCTAACGCACGGAACAGATCGGCGGTGACTGGGCCGGTGGTAAGGCTCGCCACGAACGAACGGCCCTTGGAGTTGAACCAGGGACTGGAGCCACCGTCCACGTACTCCAGCTCCAGAAGTACGAGAGCGGGTTTTTTCGGTGCGGTGGCTGCGGCCGGCGCTGCCATTTAAGGCTGAAGACCACGACTCGCGTACTCCGACCTGCGAAGAAGGAGGCCTGGCGTATTCTTCTTCTCCTTTTTTTCGTGCGAAATTTGTGGCTGCCGTTGGGCACGTTTGAAATGTAGCTAGAAGTCAATGAAAAAAAAGGCACGTGTAGTGTATGACAGCGTTGACGAAGACAAGATTCCTTCGTTCAGAACATTTGTTTCTGGTGACAGATCGCACTCATGAAGGCTTATTACCGCAATAATATTGACCCAATCAGCGGGCTGTTGTCACCGAGTCACTATCATTTCTCCTAATGCTAAAGTAGTTGTATATAATAAAGCTGACGAAGAAGAATAAAATCGGAAGAAAACATTTCCAAAACGTTCAAGAATACATCACTGCGACTAAACGATTCTCTTGCTAAATTGCTGTCTCACTATTTTCTTCTTTTTTCTGCAAACTTGATACCGGTATTTCAAATCAAAATTAGAGTTACAAAAAAAATGTAGAAATGAACGCAATGCTGAAAGTTTAGGGCAAATTCACCTTATAATCGGCCAATCCCCCTTCTTTGGGTACGAGCCATTTGCCAAGGAAAACAACAACAACAACAACAAAACGTCTGACAGGAGACTCGTATCTGCAACCCCTCCTTCTGCAGTGCGCGCGTAAGACAACTTTCAAGAAGTTAAACCCGCTTGGGCAACTCGAAAAGGCCCATAATTATCCGCCATACTCACGGTGAGCTATTTGTATACGACTACTGCTGGCTTTACGAAGAAACATGAGGAGTTTTGATGTGTTCGCTATCATCCACAAGATGGTATGAAAGGAGCATTGGTCCTACAATTTGTTTTACTTTGAAGACTGCCTGCGCGAAAGCGTGCCCCTCTTTTGCACCTACTCGTGATGCGAAACGTTGAGAAAACAATGCATCGGACATAACCTTTTAGCCTGAAACGGAGCCCCGCCGCGGTGGTCTAGTGGCTAAGGCACTCGGCTGCTGACCCGCAGGGCGCGGGTTCGAATCCCGGCTGCGGCGGCTGCATTTCCGATGGAGGCGGAAATGTTGTAGGCCCGTGTGCTCAGATTTGGGTGCACGTTAAAGAACCCCAGGTGGTCTAAATTTCCGGAGCCCTCCACTACGGCGTCTCTCATAATCATATAGTGGTTTTTGGGACGTTAAACCCCACATATCAATCAATCAAAGCCTGAAACGGAAACTGAATGTAACATGCGTCTTGCGTGTGTATTTTTAGGAATAAAGAAATAATTTTAAATAAATAATTAATACCTTAAAACAATGTAGCTACTGATTTCGATGTATACTGTGGAACCAGATGCTACGCAAAGCAGGTGCGTATGAGAGACGCAAGTAATTATATCGCTGTAAACATGTGTAATTCATGTTCGTCATGCGCTCATGTCGTTCATTAGTAAATGTGGTCTACAAAAGGCCGACCACATGCCCATGCAACAAAGAGAGAGATAATAATTTCAATGGAGAGCCGGAGATGTTTGTGTGGCTTTGCACTTGACATCCTACTCCAGGTACCGGGAGATAACAATCAGTAGTAAACAACTGAACCCAAACAGTGACGCGCATGCACTACGCTATTTAGAACGTGTCGTTCAAGCTTGTTGCCCGCAAGAATGTTACTTGCGCTTTTGCGACGTATAATGTGCTGAAGTGGTTTTGTAATGGGCCTAGAATATCTGACAACTTCTAGTTTGAGTGCCGCTGTAGTTTTTAGCATAGAGTTTCCTAAAATTACTCAGACAGGACTCCAGTGCTGCGATCGTTCAGCGACCATAGGAATGATTGGGTAGTACACGGATTCCTAGTCTTCGTATTTGCGGCTTCGTTTATTGCTGGTTTCGGTTTAGTTTTTGAAGGAAAGAACGATTCCTTTGAACTTCGTGACCCTATTCGAAAAGGTAGCCTAAAAAATAAGGCAGTGAAGTGCAGCCGCTGAGCATTTGCTGATTCTTGTTTCGTGAGAAAACAGCTCCAAGCCACACAAACACACACGGAGCAAGAAGCACGCAGCAGTATGAAGATTAGACAAATACGTATACTACCCATCATTCCAATGCTCACTGAAGCGCTGTGTGCTGCAGCTCCCGTAGACACTATCGCCAGAGTTACCTCTAGTGTATATTAGGAAACTCTATGGTTTTAAGACCATCCTCAGCGACTGCCTCTCTGATCCGTATATGACACGGCGGCGAAATCATAATTTTCGTGACCTGCGTATAGTGATTTTCCGGTCTGTGCTTGCAATTGAGGTTCCTCCATGGCCGCGTTTTAGAGGCGTGCGGGTGTTCCTGCGCACTTATCTAACAGTTACGTGAGGATACACAGACTGCTTTTTCAGTCGTTTTCTTCCCTGTAAATCTCAAGACTGGGACTACTTTCTCTCAAGTGTTACGAACATCTCTGATGGCAAGGTTATCCGTGAAAAGTTACTTAATGTTGTATAGTCCCGTGAACTATCCACTCTTATTAGCTTACTTGCCTTTCGTACTGTTTCACAAAGTAAACTATATTTGTTTGTATAACGGGGAGAAATATTGCGCTAGCTGAGTGCACTGCACCCTTTTGTTCTGTATACTTCATTTATTGAGGCCAAAGCTCTAAATACCCCATCGAACGTGGACATTGACCATCGGCGTCCCACTTCGGTGCTCTCGGAGTCAACATGACAGATGCAAACAATCATCATCATCTCATTATGACTTCACCATGTGATGTCGGCGTGACGTCACAGATCGATCATATCAGGGGTGTCAATATGACGTCATTTGCAAAGTTGCTGACGTAATCGCATTACATCATGGCTTGTTCAAAGGACGGGTGATCACGGAGGCAGTACAACGCCCGGCCAGGAACCTCCAATCTTGGAGGCAGTGCGAAACCACGTTGGCTGCAGAAATCTTTCGATGGGTGGCGGTGCAGGATCATCAATACATCGACTGAGAAGAAGGAAATAATGGCTTTTGCCTTCGAGTCGTCTTCGGTAAATGAGTTTATGTAAACACTTTCATATTTAGTGATTTTTGACCTCGATGGTAGTATAAATGGGTAAATAAATGCACAAATAAATGGATAAATAAATCAATATTGGTACTTTGCTGGACATGACCGACTTGCTAAGCTAGAATGTCGTTTAAAGATTAGAAAAACAAGAATCAGCCTGCGATTTTTTTTTCATTTTTGCTGGTTCATGAAAAGCAAATTAATCGTCCCGTCACGCGAACCGTCAAATTCCGGTTGTTTCAGCCTGGAAAAAGATTGCAGCAAGCAAAGATATCTTCTTCGCTTTGCCACCCTAATCAATAACGAAAAGACAGCGTGTAAGGAACACTTTCAGAAGGTAACTCGAATGGTTTAAGAGTATAAAAAAGGGGTGTTAACGTTGACGAGAAGACGCTGACGGCAGCAATGGACCCCTAATACGCACGAGCGTCACGTCGGATGCCCAATTTTCGCTGTGGCCACGACCAAAGTTGTATGATAACAGCCGCGCCCGGAGCATTCTGGTCACGAAGGTCTAATCATTACGGCGAAGACAGTTGAAAAAAAAAATGCTAGGTAAACGCAGCCTATTTATTTGCCCACTTCAACTGGGAGTAGTGATAATTGTCACACCTTGTCTCCGCAAAAGTACTACTGCCACGGTCCACTTCAACTTTACCTTTATTTGGAGCAAACCTAAACAAAACATCGCGCCAATAGGCAATGATTGCAATGGAGGGTAGCTGCGCACAGAATACACGGACTAAATTGGAGCAGAAAAAAAATTCAGGCTGCCTTCTTCTATCGGAAAAATAGGGCGGGGGGGAGGGGGGGTCTGGCGCACTGAGTTTCTTTCTGTCTTTCTTTCTTTCTTTCTGTCCTTCTGTCATTCTTTCTCTCTTCTTTCTTTCTTTGCTTCTTTCCCTTCTCTTCTTTCTTCTGTCGCTCTTGCTCTTTCTCTATATTTCGTTATTTCTTTTGTTTTTTTTTTCTGTCGCACGATGAGGTGCTCCCTCTTAAATGTTTCTTTCCTCTATGCCGGTAATTCAACCAAGAAGGTTAAAAAAATTTTGTTTAAACCTCCTTGAATTCAACCGACATCCACGTGCTTACGACCGCAAACCTTCAGTTGCTACAGATAGCAACGAATACGCCACGCTGTCATTTTTAAACAACAATCAAGTGCGGCAAAGTAAAATGACAAGTGGCTGCAATAAAAGAACCGGTGGTCATATCACAGTCGGCTGATTGTCAACATGTGAATGACTGAGAGAGCACGACTCATTTCAAAATCACGCATACGAATGCGCGTGTGACAAGTGCACCTTTTAGAGGTGCATTTCATCCCGTGAGCCAGCGTTTTCTGTTCATTACGGCGTGTACAAATTTTGTAGATTTAACAGTCTTGTTGCGTCGAATCGCGCTTTTCTTTCACTCCTCTGTCTGTTCACGGGGAGGCTCTATGCTCTTCCATAGTAGAATACCTAGTACTCAAAATCATTAATCACTTTTTCTGAACACAATGATTTGCTTCGCCATCGTGAACTTGTTCACGACGTAATTTTTTTACATCGCGAGTTCTTATGAGATCACTTTTCGGGTCACACGCAGTCGTTGTCTGCCGCCGCCATCAGTGTTCTCAACCACATCACACGAAAATAGGAAAAAACCTTGCTTCAATGACACAGTAGGGCTTAAAACCAGGTCCGCTGGGTACCAGCCCAATATTCTACCACTGGGCTACGCCGGCGCTTGTAACTTGTTGTCAAACTTGCCTTAGGCGGGCATGTCCTAGCACCAATGGCACAGTGGGGCTCGACCCCGGGTGCACTGGGTGCTACCCCAGTATTCTACCACTGAGCTACACCGGTGCTTGTGACTTGTTAAACTTGACTTAGGCAGGCTTGATGTCGAGAAAGCAATCGCGTTTATACGACTTATAAAGCGTTTTACAACAGCAAAAAAAAACAACCGGTCGTCGTACAATCCGAATAGCACAATGAGTTGGCCATTCAATGCTCCAAACCATCACAAAAGCTTGTTCTTGTTCCCCTATTAACTGTGGCACATACCCACTTCAGCCATATTTCCTCAGCTTCGTCAGCCTCTGCATGGATCATTCCTTGCAAGTGTTTATATTCCTTGCAAGTGTTCAAAGGATACCCCGCTTCTCAGAAGAATGACGAAAAGTAGCATAGCGAATGCCGGCCTATTACCCAAAGGTTTAATATTAACGGCCTAGTGGATACCAAGCAAATGTGCTTGTAGTAGATACCCAATGAGTGTTTTGAAAAGGCTCTGAAAGGTAGCCCTTTTAGCTTGCGCTGTGACTGTTCTGCGCCTACCACACCGGCCTGGTGGGTTTTTTTTTTTTGTCAGCACGGTCTCATAAATTGTCAGGGCCAGGAGATGGCTTTATGCTTTCCCATAGCAGAGTACTATAGCAGAGTACACGGTATTATTCCTCTGGTTCGAATGAATTGCTTCTCCGTCGTGAACTCGCTCACGGTGAAATTTTTCTCAACACGGCCTCATCAAGTGGGAGGCCCACGGGATAGCTTTAGTGCCCGGTACTGTAAATCGTTAAGCACTTTTTCTTCACACAATTTGAAGATCTGTCGATAAGAAATTATGAAGACATTGTCCTGGTGTGACTGCAGCAGAGCACCAAGTTTGGCTTGTTAGTCGAAGTTCATTCTTCAAGGTACAATTGAGCTAAAACCAAGGAAGTTTTAAAAAAAATTGCTGGAGTGAAAATTCTTGCCCACGAGTTATGCCGTGCCAATTATAAGATGGTGGCTGTGGCAGCCACCTTACTAGGGGCATGATGAGCTAGTTGCGTTCAGCGATTGAGAAGCAGCGTTTTCCTCGCACGCCCTACGAGTTTAACGTGGCAACCTTTTCGGGCCAGATAGTGCTCAAAGCGGGTCCTTATGTTATTAGTTGTCTTTATTAAGCCTAGAATTCAAGACAAAATGTATTCCAGATTAAGTAACCAATACTAGCCTCTGAGGACTACTTCTTCGTAATAAACTATCTGTTAATATATAATTAACATAGCTTTTAGACTAACATATTAAAGCCACTTGATGTCTAAGTAGGCATTACCAGAAAATAGCATGTTTCTGACGTCTTTGGAGGGCAAAGCTGGCTTCACTACTGCTGGCAAAGCATTGCGGGTCCTTATGTTATTAGTTGTCTTTATTAAGCCTAGAATTCAAGGCAAAATGTATTCCAGATTAAGTAACCAATACTAGCCTCTGAGGACTACTTCTTCGTAATAAACTATCTGTTAATATATAATTAACATAGCTTTTAGACTAACATATTAAAGCCACTTGATGTCTAAGTAGGCATTACCAGAAAATAGCATGTTTCTGACGTCTTTGGAGGGCAAAGCTGGCTTCACTACTGCTGGCAAAGCATTGCGGGAGCTTCCACTCAATAATTTTTTTTTAAACCTCCTTGGAGTGCACACATCCACTTACGTCTCCCCTCTTCTAAAAGCTTTCTGCATTCAACGCTGTTTGACACTGTGCACGTGATCGTCGGCATTGGAAGTTTTATGCGCCTTCCTTAGTCTTGCATAGCCTGCGTGATTGGCCTACCTTTAACTAAACGAGGACGTCATATCCTGACGTCATACTGCGAAATCGCCTAATGTCGTGTCATAATGACGTCTGAGATTTTGGCAGTTTTAGCCAAAGGTGTGAAAATGCGACACGGTGTCATCATCCCGTCATCACTCTTTTTGCCTTAATGTGAAATCGTCTAATGTCACGTCATGTTGACGTCTCTAATTTTGGTGGTATTAGCCAAATGGGTGACGATGCGAAATGGTTCAATTATACCATGATGATTTTTTTTTCGCCACCAGTCCTGCTGATGCCGACATTTGAGGACGCCACAACTGCCAACATCCTTTTTCGCATTTTCACGAGGCATTTAAAATTTTCGCCCAACTTTGAATAAAAGTAATACTAGGTTTCACGTCCCAAAAGCGCGATAGCATTAGAAGAGACGCCGTGGTTGACCGCTCCGGATATTGCAACCATCTGGTGTTCTTAAGCGCCCTTAGATATCGCACAGTACACTGGCTTCAAGCATTTCACGTCCATTTGACCATCATGACTGCGATCGAACTCCTGACTTTCGGGTAAGCAGCCGTGCACCAAAATCGCTACACTACCGAGGCAGACTCACTTAATGCAAAAATCTTGTAAAGATATAATAAATCTGGTTGTAAATTTCCGCTTCTAGTTGATGTTTGAGATTATAGTGGGCGCATAAGATATTGGAGCATGGATTTACTCAAAATAAGGGGAAATTAAATTTCTTTACAGTCGATGAGAATTGTTTGAAGTAGTATATTTTGAAAGAGCTTACGGATTTCTTTTTTTGACAGCTGGGATTGTTGCGGCAATCGACGAAGCAATTTGCAAACATGCATTTTTTGTTCTACATAGCTTCTAAGAGACGCTTAAGCGCGGCGCCGAAATACAAACTTGATCCAAGGAACGGCATGGCACACAAACGTGAAGATGCACGTAGCAGTACCCCAAAATAAAGGGTTAACCTGGCCCCAAATTTTTTAGTTGAAGTCGCGTTTTCTAGGAGGGTTCTTCAAGTTTCTGTATGCAGAGATATTTTACACGTAAAAACAGCTATAGCATAGTGACAGCATCACCAAGCATGCTTAAGCCGATCCTGCGCGGCAATCACAATACCACAACATTGTCACAAAAGAAAACACAACGAAAACGCTTTTAAGAGGCTGTGCACACAAATTTATTACGCTGGATCAAGGTTTAAGAGAAGCGTTTCCACGTTTAAGAAATCGTCTATTAGGAATATTCAAGCCTGTTCGTACGTCTATCCGTGAAACGCTGGTTTCAAAATGGTGTTATCTGAAAATAAATAAATAATGAGTCATAATGAGCAACTTTTCTCGCAGTTATTTTCATATGCACCTGCACTGGCGTTACATTCCTAATTGCTGCCTACAAATACTGACGAGAAAATGTATTTTTTTGGAACAGAAAGTCGGCTCTAGACACACTGTTTCAAAAGTTTCCTTCAGCACTGGGGGGGGGGGGGGGGCTACAGGCTACAGCCAATAGGAAGGGCAGTTAGCCCCTTTACATGCATACATTCGCGCAATGTCATCTGCTCGACGTCTTCACGACGTCTGCTCGCCGAATCGTCTATGCATGCTCATTGCAGATAAGGCTTCTTCATCAACATAAAAATATAGTGAAACTGTGGTCAAGCAGGCACAACAGGCACACAAGCAGGAACAAGCAGGAACAAGTGGGCACAACGAGAACTTAAACCGTGCATTTCTTGTTCTACTGAAGATCGGTAGAAGTTCATGTAAATGGTTCTTAAAAGAGAGAAAAGAAGATAATAGTGAGCCCCGTAACTGTTTACATCATAGTGCTACACCTCTACGGTGACTCACGAGGGATGGGGGTAAGGACGTATTAAAAGGGATAGGGAGGATTAAAGGGATAGGGATGGAGATAGGGCAGGGACAGAGAGACCCACATACGGATATAAGGAAAAGACAGGAAAGGTGAACACGGTCGCAAGAGTTCGAGGACGGCGTACCACTCAGCGAGAGCTCTTGTCGCCGTCAGGAGATGGCGTAGGGCGAGCCAGTCGGCCAGAGCGGCGCTGTCGACGGAGATCGCAGGAACCCGACCGGTTGGCACAAAATGCAGCGAGCAAGCCCGTAGACGTTCATGCCGGCGGAATACTTCCCTTTGTGGCTGTTTCTCTCCGACGCTGTTCGTGGCTCTCGTATGAGTGCTTCCTCGTCGACACGTTCCGTCGCATCTTCCGCTGCAACTCTTCTATCCTCTCTTCTTCGTTTCCACTGAAGGAGGATCCGACGAGGGCGAAACGCTGTACGCCAAGTTGCAAGTCCGTTGGAGATTCAGCGTTCTTAGACCCGTATTCACAAACCAACCTCGGCCTTACCTCACGTTTTCCCCAACTTCCTGTGTTCTCTACATGTGTTATAAAGGCCCAAAAAATGATAACAGGGTGAAAGATATGGACAAGACTGGTTCATGTATACTGGTCCAATTTGTTTATCATGTAGAATAAAGGTTTAAAACTGGTAACAAAAAATCGAGAAAAGTATGAGGTTGGTTTGTCAATACGGGCCTTAGTCTGGCGATGCAGCCCAAACAATGCCTTAGTAAGTTAGTCAACCCTGTCAGTTTTAAGGCATTGGTTTATCTGGGACTATGCTTTGTCAGACAAACGTGTGGTTTTCTTACACCCCATAGCTCTGGTAGTGCTGAGCCACAGTGTTGAAACAGAGTATAGTAGATATAGTGCGGCCGATGCTTTGTTGAAAATTCAGCGTAACAGTTTTGATGACACCCGAAAGCAATAGTTCTTTTGTTTCATGTTCCTCAGCTTGGCTTATTATACAAGAGGCAGCAATTATAAATGCAAAAAATATCAGAGTCAGCAACGTGTGAATAAATGAGTGATAACTTTTTTTTCCTTTCGTTGTGCACTCGAGAACACATCTTGGTGCTGCAAGTCGGGCATGGCACTGCAGTGCAACTATTTTCGGCTTGCCAGGTGATCCGACATTGCAGCAGCCGACTTATCAAATACGTTGGTATTTCATGAGAGCATGCCCAGTATATAAGGATTCTACGTCACACACATGCTAACCGCAAGGGATATATACAACCCTACTCTTTGTATTGATTGCGGTATCGACGAAGTAACAGCAGGGAGCAGCTTTAAGCAAACAGAAAAACCTCTCAGATATTAGTCGCACACGTGTTATACCCGGTACAGGAAAGGGAACGCCAGAGGTGAGCATGCGCTGAAGATGATTCTAACAGGCACGCGCCACTTCAGCTTATCTACCTCTTACACTCTAGGGACGCGAATGTAGTACAGATGTCTTAACCATGAACTCTAAGACAATTGCATTTCACGTTTAAGGCCTTAATTTTTGTACATCAATATTTGCATTTACGTGTTGTATGGCGTAGCGTAAAACTGCTATTACAACAGGTTTAAAATCATCCTGCAACACTCATTTAGTATGGTCAGAAAGCACGACCAATATAGAGCCAAATGTTACATTGCAGCACACTGCCTAAAATTGACACATAATCCTCAAAGTAGCCTGGAAATTATTCACCTCTGCACTCGACCTATTCTGCCTCAAACCCAAATAGATAAACCATAATTTCAAAGTCTATGGCAATTTGGAGATTTGAGAGTTATAAAAGACGGGGCAGGCAAACATGAGCACAAGGAATAAGTCAGGACAGCGCAAATGGCGACTAACTGCAAAGACGCAGAGCGGCGGAAAAGAACACATGGAAACTGAACCGCGCATACGCAAGCAATATGCGAACCTGTCAATCTGGCCCACGTGGGTCTTTACGTTAGGTGTTATGGTTATTATGTTTGATTTCTTTTTGGTGCTAAGTAAGCCACGGTTGATTCGCGCTTACGCTACCACCGTCATCGATACTCGATGCACGAATGATTAGACGCGCTTCTTCAATCACGTACTCGTACGAAAGAGCGCATTCACCCAATTCTGGCACGCACCTACACCGTTAACAATGTAAAGACAGAATGGAATGTGAGCCTTTGGTTAGCGTTCTCTTGTGTTCTAATAACCCCTGGTTAGCAAAACGGCCCGTCTCTCCTACAAGCAGCTGCAGCTAAAATGACCTTCATACACAACACCGGTATGGAAATGAGTGAATTTGTTGGGTTTTATATCAAACACCTGTCAGTGGATTTTTTGTCTATTAGGCACTTATTCTTTATCTGCCCAGCGGCACAAATCTATTCAGCTAATTTATCTTATAAAATATAGGATATCTGTAACCGGACGTTCACGTTCGAATCTATCTTTACATTGCCGAGAGTATTCATGCTGCAACTCGAAGAGTGCCCAAATTTCTACAGGCACGGGAATGAATAAACGCGTGTCCAATGATCGAACCCTGGCATATCAGTAACAGTAGTGCATGCATTAGTCAACTGTCGAACAAGTCGCAAAAAAAAAATCGAATGCTTGAAAGGGCACCCCAACCAATGTCACCTAGAAAAAATAATCCATGCCTGCTCACTACTCCGGGATTGGCCTTTGACGTCACTCAGTTTTGACTATCGCCTCTTGCTGAGTGGACATACAATTACATGCTGCCGGCATTCGAGAGAGCAGGATTGCTAAGCCTAACGGCGTGTGCTGGTGTTTCTTTTGCTGACTGCATGAAGATACCGTGTTTTTCTGCGCCTGTGAACAGCTGCCTGGTGATATGATGTTCTTCGTTCACTGAACATTGGCGTAGTGAATGACCTACAAGCTCTCCTAACGGGGCAGTTCCGCGGGCCCAACTGCCATCGCTATTGACAATGTACCGGAGGTTCGAGTGTTTTCGTTCTCCAAGGGCAATCAGAAAGACAAGTGAGAGCGTGCCGCTCATTGGGATGGAATGGATGTGCAATCGCTGTGTGATTCCGAGGTATGGTTTTGACTTGCTTTAAAAGCGTTAACACGTTCCGTTCTTTCTGCAAAGTGATATCGTGTGCTTTCCTTAGTTGCTGGCTAATATAATAAGCCTTGATGTTAGATTTCTTGAGACGAGTTTCGCTGACGCTCACCGTCGCAATAACGTAACGTTCTGAGGCAGTGCTAGGAAGTGCAGATTTAGCGTTTTTGACCTGCGTGTGTGCCGAGACGTGTTCTGCTTGGCTGCAAAACGATGACGAAACGAAGTAGACACATCTTCGCGCTACACTTAGTTGGCTTCTTAGGTGAAGCGAGATGAATTTTTACGTTCGCTGCTCCCCCACGAAGAAGCCAAAATGAAGCAATAAACGCACATGACAATTTATTCTCTAAAGAGGCGTTTCTCTTTCAGGGTGGCTGTGTGAGCATAGCATCACGGGCTTATTGTAACATCTCCAATTACTTTCTAGAGAATAGGAAAGGAGTGCCGCGTCGTGTACTTGATGTCAACTACGGAACACTTATTTCCTCGGTTTCGACCATTTTTTTATAGATATTACAATTATGCGACAGTCTCGCCAAAACCATAGCCCAAGTCATTTCCTTCAAATACGTGCTGCTGCTTTATACAACTGAATTTTGATGCCTGTAGACACCTGAAAGGTTTTTCTGTTTTGTACCTTAGTAAATAAGTGTCATGCACAGAAAGCCTATGATATATCGCTTTCGTAAATGTTGTTTTAGCTCCTTTTCAAACCGAGGACCTTCGATTGCGTTCATTTATTTTTGAGAGGGGTAATAAATGACTTACTGAATAAACACGCACAAAACGTTTAATGCGCAATACAATTCGTAAACCAGCGTCTATTGCTACGCAAAAAGCAAGCTTTAGATATCGCACATATAACCCTCGCTGGGAGCATTTCATCGTTTCACGGAAGACGGTGGTGGCCGTGACTTGACATCCTAGCTTCACAGCCTATCGTGCACACTCGCTCGATCAAGCAGCGCCTCCTCTAATTTATCAATGTCAGCAAGATGCGCCCGATACAGTAATTTGCAAACCTCTCCTCTAGCCCTTTCCTGCGATTGCCCGTCGCGTAGCCTTCGTGAGCGGTTTGCGTTCATGCGGGAGAGAGCCAATCATGTAGTGCCTCAAGACGGAAATCACAAGAAGTTTTCATTTTGTTTAGTTGTGTACGATTCCGTTGGGTGGCGTCTTGCATTCCTCGTGTTCATAGTGTTGGCCGCCACGCTCGCTGTGTAAAAGATACGGTGCTTTGAGATAGTAAACACCCTTAGGTGGTCGTACGTAACGAGCCTACACGTACGCGGCACGATACGTTGCGTACGCTGCATGCGAAGCGCTCAACGACACTTTTATTTCACCGTATCGACCGTACCGAGATACGTTTGGTTCAACTGGACGAATGTTCTTAGAAATAAAACAGCTTTTGGGTGCTTTTTAGCGCCCTCTTGCGGTAGCTGTGCAAAATCGTCTCTCAAAGTAAAACATACTCTGTTTGAACCGGCTTTGTTGCTCTCTGCGTTCGACGCCATCGCTTCCCTTTTACTATCTGGTTCCTATCTCAATCGAGATATCGCGAGAGCGTCACGCCGCGTACGCTTCGCCTCGTCATGGTTACGCACGCCGCCTCTTTTTTCGGACATACGCGCGCATCTCTGGAACCGATGCGTTACGTACTGCACATACGCAGTTCTCTCCCGTGGCAGTGCTGTGTACGTGGGCTCGTTGAGTGCGCCCAGCTAAAAGTGTCTAATGTGTCGCCGTTCGTGGCGTTATGCGGGACACCAATAGGAAAGCGTCACTGCAACGCTACTGCGTGCGTTGAATTTGAGAGCGCTATGATGCAGCGGCGGCATTGCTTGAAGCCACAAAGGAGGAGACCGAAGGAACAAATCTGGCATACTTATGGTATCGGAGTGGGAAACACGCCTGTCGCATCTTCGGCGGAAAGCGCTTGGACGCACGTGCGACACGAGCGGAGCTACCTATCATGTAGCGCCGCATTACGACCACTCCTTGAATTAACGCGAACCGAAGACTCCCGTTGAAAAGCGCACTTTTCGACTGGCATTTCAAGAAATAAAGGCAGCGATGGGGGAAAGTGGCAATCAGTAGGCCTGAAAATATATTTTATGTGGCATTGTCCCATAAACCGCGTTCAAAGGTGAAGGAGTGGGTTCCTCCTCGTATTTGCTACGCTTCCTACAGGCAATATCTCCTCCTTGCCACACATTTCTTAAAAGCACATGCACGATGTCAGAACTGAGCATTGAGCGTATTGAGATTTCGTGCTTGTCGGATAGACGTTGGTGTCTGAGCTTCCGCAGCCCGAATAAACACACGCATACACGCAAAGACACACACAGAAACAAAGTGAATTAAGTTGATCGTGCATGAGAGGCAAAGAAAAACTGGCGGGCGGCTGCATGGTAAAGCAGTGTAGGGGACAATCCGCACCTGATGTATCGCGTATATGGACCAATCGAGTGTGCGTACAGTAACGAAGTCACGGGGACCACTCTTCTTGCGTCACACTCTTCTTGCCAGTAAGTCGAAAATCGCCAGGCGAGATCAACGCCCTCGTTTTCGTTTTCATTTTTTGAGAGACTGGTGAGAGCTGCCTAACAGTTACCTTCCCGCAAACCTCCACGCGTGGCGTATTGATAGAAAGAACATTGCAAATGCAAAGTATGGGATCATGATTTACTAACTTGCCCAGCGTACTTCAACACTGGATCAATGTGTCCAGCTGTTGCCTGAGCATGCGAAAATGAGTTTCCATTCCTTCTTTCTTTTCCGCCGTTATGCGTTTTTTTTCAGTTATTCGACAGTGCTTGAAGCGCCTTGACGTTTGTCTCATGACCATATTTGAACAACGTGTCTGAATGATATTTAGCAACTAGCTGAGCACTCTGTCATTTTGGTTTGAACAGTATAAGCTGTATAGTTACCATGGCCTCGTCGGGATGCCGCCACATGCCCAGGCGCACGCTGGCGACCACATTGAATGTAAGCTGCGCGTTTGACAATGAAAAGTTAAACGCTCAATGTTATGATGCGCGCTGACAAGGGCGTGCGACCATTCGCACCTTTGTCACGCCGATCCTACACATCTTTCAGTGAACTCGCTGGTGTGACAATGAGATAGAAAGCGCTAAAGGCGTGCGGCAAATTCCTGTATCTCCACTAGCAGTTGATGATGATGATGATGAAAAACGTTTATTATAAAAGAGAGAGGTACGGGGCCAAAGCATGACCCCGCTACATGGTCGGGGTCCTTAGTCCGGGACACCGCATGAGGAGGCCCCTACTCGCGCCCGTCTCACCAGAGCCCGTTAAGACTCCAGTGATGAGCAGTTGAGGAGGGCAGTCTCCCATGCCTCTCGGGAAGGGGTAGGGGAAGGGGGTAGTCAAAACATGTGGGCACAAAATGAACCCTGGAAAGGGAGGCAAGGGAGGTCACTGAAAAGGGAGGTCAAGGAAGTTCTGGTTTGTCGTGAGAAATCGTTGTTTCCTAGTAGTTAACGGACTGTTTGCGACAGTCTATTCATGAAGCAATGTGCTCTTTCAGCGATGTCATTTAACGGTTACTTGGAAGGTTGTTGCAGGAAACGTTGAACGATATCACAGTTTGGCATAATTTTCCACAACACTGCCCCAATTACAAATTTACAGCAAAGCATACAGATGTGAACAGAGGTAGTAATGTTTCACGTATACGAAAGTACTAACGTACACCAACCCTGGCAGTACAAGTCAGGGGTCTCGATCTGTGCACAGAAAGCGGGCCTCAGGCAATAGGCGCAGACGGTTGAAGCGAAGGAGGGGGGCGGGAGGGGGCGGGCATGAAAGAGATGTCAGCGGCCGTTCTCAATTGAAATGACACGAAGCGTATCAGATTAAGTGTAATTTCCGAAGGGTGGGTAGAGTAAGGATTTGAGAAACTTCGATACACACGTGCCGAATGGACGAAAACTGTACGCCAGTTCTAAAATATTGTTTCTTGATCTACGCTGTTGGTTCAACGCGGGAACGCTATATGAGTTGCCTCTTGAAAAGAATGCTTAAGTCATGACCATGTAGCTCACGCACGTGCTCATGAAGAAAAACTAAAGAAAATATTTCAGAAGAAAGCAATCACGTGCGAGTGGCAGGCTGCTAGTGAAAAGTTTGCAGGTTGTACGCGGTGCGTTGGCTATCTGTTTGAGACCCCCTGATCTTAGTACTAACGAGAATATTTACAACCCCTAAAAGATAAGAATGGTTCCTACAGATAGCAAACGCTCCCATGATGTTGTAAACGGTGCAGTCACTACCATTTTTATGGGTGTAGGCTTAGAAGATGTACTTTATTTCTTAGGATGTAAAACAGTGGAAATATAGAGACAAGGACTGAAGAAGAGACGAGAGGGCGCTGAACTCGCAACTAAGATTTATAGGAAAGAACACGCACGTATATCAAGCAACCGACTTAGAATAGTTAATCATCGTCCACATTTTTTCTGTTTGGGCAGCTGAAAACGTGTGTATTTTGACATCCAAAGAAGTGTAAAATGAGACAGCACTACTTACGTGCACAACGTGTTTCATGGCGAAGTTGCTCGTGAATCTGGGTACATTAAGGTCTCTCGCATCGAGTAAGTCCGTCGTTTGTACAGCTAACACCTTGCCGTAGTCAGTAAGAATGATAAATCTCGTCAGCGTCCTCTGTATATTCATCGTGACTAAAGTTGGTGATTTATTTGGTTTCCCAAGGTTATCTACTGATTTTTTAGGGCTTTTAAAGCTGATGCTGGAAAGAGAACACACAACACTGTTAAAATAATGTATAACCCTCGACTTCAGATCATTTGGTTATGGATACGGAATTAAGATGGCACAGCAGAATGGCAAAGAGGAACCACAACCACACATTTTACTGAGGGCTCTAGCTGACGGGTTTCGCGACATACGTATTTCTTTTCTGAATTACGTTGACATTTGTTTCCTGACGCTAAACTTAACAATGTTGCACAACCTAACATGAACACGTTTCTGTCACATAATTTGAACCGTTAAGAATGGAGCTCTACAAACTAATTCCACAAAGTTTCAACTTGGACTAGCTGGCACGGCATAGCGGGATGTGAATCAGTGCAACTACATTCGAAGTTACAAAATAAGAAGAGCAATAAGCAATACCTTTAACGTGTTACCGCCGGTGGCTTAACTCAGTTATGCTTGGGTGTGCGTAGCGAGAGGCACGACTCATCTAACTGTTTAGCTTGATTCTCTCTATCGTTACGTCTCTCAAGGCACGCTACTCATTCTTCCTCTCTATTCTCGGCTGCCCGCCTCTTGATTTCGTCCTGACGACGAAGCCCGGCTTCTTTCAGTATCTCCTACTCACTATATCCATATCTGCCGGCGAGTTCCACCAAGCCGCTCCTTCTGCATATACGATGTAATGACAGCTCCTCCTCTGTTGCAGCGCGGTTTGACTGGTGGCCCCACTGACGTCATTCCAAATGGCGCAGAAAGCCGCTCGGTCAGCGGTGGTGGTTGCTAGGCAAAGGCAGAGCTCGCGGTGTGGCCACTGAACCCCGGTGAATCACCGAGAATACGGCGACTGTAGCTCTCGCTACAAAGGCTCGTTTCGCAGAAATGCCGGTATCCGCGTGGGTGAAGAATCGGCTTAATCGTCAGCGATAAGTCGAGTTACAGGGAAGTAAATAAAAAAAACGTATCTTCCATTTCAGTGCGATGCGAACCCCGGTATTCTGCATGATATGCAAACGTTCTACAGCAGAGCCACAGAAGTGCTCCACACTGCTTAGAAAAAAATTATTCGAAGGTGATGCCGATAAGCAGCGTCCTTAACGCAAGTTGTAATTTACGGTCGAAGCGTGGAATCGTGAAGCCTAAAAACACGTAAACTGCGCAACGACTGGGTGGTTTCTCGATTTTGCAAAGATATTTGACAACGTGCTGCGTAAGCAACTACTATACTAAAGCTTATCCAGCTCTACATGGACCCTATGAATGTCTCATAGATTACGGAATTCCTCATTAACTGCTACAAGTAGGCCTGAATTAATAATAGCCGGTCTATGGTCGCTCAAGCGTCTGTACTAAAACCCCTCCCTGTTCCAAATTCACAATATTGACCTATCTATGCATCTTACTTCTTATATTCATTTATTTCCGTCGACTGGGTAATACTTCGCAAAATTACTAATATTTCTAAGCGAACTGCACTCGGACAGCACCTTAATCCAGTGTAAGAGGGGTAATGTCTCTGATTGACAAAGCCTAATCAGGCTAAAAGCATACTTGTTTCATTTCAACGCCAGCATAATCCTTTGTCATCTTAATGCTTAAACTTTAGACCCACTCTTCAAGAAGTTGAAGTTTTCCGCCACGGTGGTCTAGTGGCTAAGGTACTCGGCTGCTGACCCGCAGGTCGCGGGATCGAATCCCGGCTGCGGCGGCTGCCTTTCCGATAGGGGCGGAAATGTTGTAGGCCCGCGTGCTCAGATTTGGGTGCACGTTAAAGAACCCCAGATGGTCGAAATTTCCGGAGCACTCCACTACAGCGTCCCTCATATTTATATGATGGCTTTGGGACGTTAAACCCCAAAAATCTAAGAAGTTGAAGTATAGAAATACCTATGTGTCACGTTATCATGTCAGCTATCCGGGAACTGAGATATATTCCGCGAAAGTCATAGCACACGTGGCATAAAATGTTTCGCCTAGGAATTTCTCTTGAGGTCTGATCATTATAGCGTAAGCCGCTAGTGCCGCGCCCCTCTTGCTCCTTTTTTCTTTGTTAAAAAGTGTCCTACTTAACCTTGCAGTATAATGATCAGTCACTAACTAGCCCAGCTCGCTCTCAATGCTATTGAAGCTCATGAGGCCTGAACTCGAATATCCAGCGACCATCTTAAACTTGTACCATGCTTATTGATTAGACTGCAATCTGCACAAAACTATGCTGCTAGGTTCATTCACTCTTCATTCCCCGCCACAGTGGTCTAGTCGCCTCGCCGCAGTAATCTAGTGGCTAAGGTACTCGCCTGCTGACCCGCAGGTCGCGGGATCGAATCCCGGCTGTGGCGGCTGCATTTCCGATGGAGGCGGAAATGTTGCAGGCCCGTGTGCTCAGATTTCGGTGCACGTTAAAGAACGCTAGATGGTCGAAATTTCCGGAGCACTTCACTACAGCGTCCCTCATATTGATATGGTGACTTTGGGACGTTAAACCCTACAAATCAATCAAATCAGTCAGTGGTCTAGTGACTAAGGTGCTCACCTGCTGACCTGCAGGTCGCGGAATCGAATCCCGGCTGCAGCGGCTGATTTTTTGATGGAGGTGACAATGCTGTAGACCCATATGCTCAGATTTTGGTGCACGTTGAAAAACCCCAGGTGGTCGACATTTGCGGAGCCCTCCACTACAGCGTCTCTCATAATCATATGGTGGTTTCGGCACGTTACACCTTGCATATCAATCATAATTCATTATACTTGTACGACATAAGCGTATCATGCTTAAAACGTTAAACTCATCTTGATCATCTTTTTGTTGTTCACTCCATCGCCAGCCTCTGTTTCGTTTCACAATTTTTTAACACAGATTCCTTGACCGCGCCACTTGCACAATACTATCGAGAAGCACGGACAGCTGGGAGAGTTGGTAATTCATCTCACACCTGGCGCTGGGTCCAGGTTTCTTCCTTTTGCATTTCATTTTTTCCCACACTCAGTTAAGAAGAATCCTATTGAACTGTATATCTGACCACATAACCCACCCAAGCGCACGCTCACGAACTGACACTACTGCTTTTGCCACGTCATTTTTTATTGGCACAGCAATGGAGTGTAATGGCAACCCCCGTGACATAGCAGCAGTCACGCATTCTTCAACGTTTGCGGACAACGTCACTGCTCATTGCTCGTCTTGGAGGTCGTACTTTGTAACATTAATTTGTAAACCGCCTCTCACGCAATACCTGCTAAAGTGGTTTTTAAGGTATTGAAGTTGACTTAAACTTCAAAATGCCCGCCCATTAGAAAGCACTCAGGCCTAATTAGTTGCCGATAAGAGCAACAGTGTCAACAAAGTGCGCGCTCCGTAGGTGCTCCTGACGCCTTAAGAACGTGTAGTAGACTGTTAGCTGATTCACAGAAGGCAGACATATGAATAGCAGGCCTGTCATGATGTAGATACGACTTTACGAAAATAGACATTGGTAGCTATTGTGGTAATGTTCTGCTGTCGCATATTTTTGTGGCGATTATTTAAAAGCGATCATATTTTCACTCGATTGTCAGCTAGGACTTGGCTTAGGGCTGTTGTATATGACATACACTGCTGTTTGTACCATATGAGGGCGACCACGTTAATAAAAATTTCGTTACAGCGCGGTCATCAATGTATGAAACTTCAAGCAGCCTTGTTAATTATGGCGCAGAGACCGAAAACGAGGCCTTAAGAAAGCAACCATGCGCGAGAAAAAAAAATTTAGAAGCCCCCGGCTCATACAACCAATTGATTCAAACGAAGCTTACCGTGCGCATGCTTAAAGATTACTTTCGTTTGTTTCATTAATTATTCATCAATATATTATTTATTTCATTCATTTATTCATCCTTTCTTTTATGGTTACATAACTATTATTTGATTAATTGTAATTGTTTCGTATTGTGGAGGGCTCTCTCCAAGCTCAGTCAGTTCTGAATGCCGGGAATTACGTAAACCTCCATCCATGTGCTTGTCAGCCCAACGCTACAGTTGCTAAAGGCAACAACAGTGATCGTGACTGTGTATGCAAACTACCTTGTAGCAACCTTAGGTGACAAGTCATTTGGATGAAAGATCCACTTGCGATATCAGAAGCGGCTCATTGCTGACAACTTCATGGTATAAAGAGCATCAGTTTTCGAAAACGGTGCATACTAATACACATTTGACCAGCGCACTTTTTTTGGGCTGCATGTTTTTAGCTTTGCCAGCACTGAGTGTAAACTTGCTGGACGCTGTTGCACAATACTTCAGATCAAGTAGGGATGTTTTAGGTTTTTCTGCCCACACCTCTATAAACAGCCCTTAAATGGCCGGGGATGTCACGGGACCGCTTTAAGATCTCCCATAGTATAGAGTAACCAGTACTATAAATCACTACCTCCTTTTTCTAAACACATGCAGACTGAACGAGGGAGACATACGACTCGGGAAACATTGAGGCCCCCGGGATGGCTTTAAGCTCTACCATAGTAGAGTACCCTGTAGTCTAAATCGTTACCAACTTTTTTCTAGCGCACGCGCGCGTTCATAGTACATTGGAGTATATTGGGCCCTTCATGATGCGCTCGCGATCGTTTCTCTAGCTCCACATATACTAAATTTGGTATCACGTGACGTGAATAGATGACGAAGGTAAATGACACATCCTAACATGATAATCGTGACAGAGAAGTCATGTACGGCATCATTTACCTCCACTTCGTAACGTTGTGCTGATTTTGAAGTGGCATATCCACCTTTCTCGTTCATGCTTCACGGATCATCGATTCCCAGTGTACGTGGGATCTGCCAATTTTTTTCTAAACACGTCAAAATTGCTAACAACGTTTTCCTAACACACGCATCAATGTTGTTTGACACGACGGGCGTAATCTCGTTTCACTGATGCCCACAGGACGGCTTTATGCTCTCCCATAGTAGAATATCTAGTACTCTTAATCGTCACTCACTTTCTCTAATTCACAGTGCTCTCTCATAGTTGAGTACAAAGTACGCGAAGTCATTGGGCACTTTTTCTAAGCACACTGCTCCCTCTGTTGTCAACCCAGAAACTTTGTTTGCGTGATAATTGTTCGAGCTTTAAGTATCGAAACTACCGTAGGATTATGAGGGAGGCCGTACTAGAACACTCCGGAACTTTAAACCATCTGGACTCGACTTTCTTTTTCTCTATCGAAATGCGGCCGCCATGCCCGATATTCGATCTCGCTACCTCTGAATTAGCAGTCGAAAACCGTCACAACAGTGGCGGGGGCACTTGAAAGATGTCTGTTTATGCCCTCTTCAGGTATAATAGAGAAATTATAGACTATCTCCCTGAAGGGAACCTCGATGGAATGCGAAATAGCAGCGGTGCGCACGGCGTTGACCCAGTAGAAACGTGCATTCACGTGAGGGGTGGAAGAACGATTTGAAGTGGAAATCAGTGTACCATTTACTTGAGCAAGCGTTTCTGTGAAACACAAATACACACAGGCGGGTCAGGCTTCGTGTAAGTTTTATCACGGATAAACAAGCCGAAAGATTGTTTCCACTCGACGTGTGGTCAAACGTTGCGGGTGATAAGGACGGTAAACCGAGAGGGAAGTGCATTTCGAGCAGGTGGAGGAGCAGGCAGCTGCGGCGAGTGTGCTGCGGGTGAGGAAGAGAGGCGCAGCGCTACCGGCGAAAGGAGCGTGTGAGGGGAGCGTCACGTCAACGCGTAGCCGTGGCGTGATCTACTTGGCACCGCTCCTACACCGGCGGCGAGGGTAACGCGTTGTGGTGCGTTTCTACGGACACACGTACGTATGGAGTTATAAACGTCAGTAAAAGAGTTGCTCGGCATCTCAAACAAGATAATTCGGGTCACTTCAAGCATGCAGCGTCTAGCTCACTTGTCGTTTCCCGTGTATTTGCCGATGCACACGAAGTGGGAACCCGGGTTCAGCTTTATCCAACCGGGCAGCCAATCCTCGATTGGGGTCTGAAAAAATACCAAAATATGGATATCTCAAGGCGTATCTGTAACCAGCACTTTTAAACTACCAGAACCGCATAGTCGTTCAGTGAACTTGGAGCGCGAAAACGCACAATAAACACAGAAGAGCCACACAGCACGAACGCTCACTAATTGTTATGAAGAGCTCGCGCTGTGTGGCTCTTCTCTTTCTTTTGTGTGCTCACACACTCCAAGTTTGCTTAACCAATACGAACTACCAACTAACGCACCTTTATATCCTGTTACCGGAACTGCACCTAACTAATTTTGTGTCTAAAGCGGTAATTCTGTTCTCATTCATCTTTTACCTGAGTTCTGAAACCAGAGAACAGGTTGAGTCAAACAGATTGTTTCGTTATTTGGTTAATATAACGTGACACCATGCCTTACTCATTCGCCTAAGACGACTGAAAGGTAGAGACCATCTTTTTTACTCATTTCTCTTCCAAGAATGTATATTTCTTCTTAGCCAACCATAAATGCAGCCCGTATGCTGCATGCTTCGTAATCATCTTCTGGCCGAGGTTCCAACGTGTAGTGGCTGGTTCGAGTCCGTAGTGGCACGATGCCTCAGAAAAATATTTCAAGAACATTTTCTTTAGGTATAACTTGTAATACATCAATGTATATACATTACATGTATATACATCACATGTATATACAGAAATGGCAAGACCATCCACCCACCGAGAGCCTCCACAAAATGTCTATAGCGAAATTTCACCAGAACTCTTACTGTCTTTCTCGAGATGACTCGCAGGTTAAAGTCACCTCGTATTTTTACTGGGTTGATTCATTGATCCTCCTCTTCCTTTAGAATTTTTGTGCACCTGTGTCAGTGTACGCCCTTTTCCTCACACAGTCTCGTTTTCTTTAATGAAGAGTTCGTAAACCTACGTGATGGTGACGTCGTGATGATGTCCCAAATATTGGCAATCTTTGACGTTACGATAACGTTATATGGTGGCGTCATCACATGAGAGATTTCGCCTCCGGCATGTTGACGCAGCGGACGCGCGATGCCACACGCCGCCGAAGGTTGATTTTTGCACTTGATAAAACGCTAAGCCCTTCACCTTGATGGGGCGCGGCAACACTTTCATGAGTTCAAATAGAAAAGTTTGACTATCAATCTCGGCTGCTCCGGCTGCATTTTCGATGTAGGCGAAAATGCTGAGGCCTGTGTGCTCAGATTTGGGTGCACGTTGAATAACCCCAGGTGGTCGAAATTTGCGGAACCCTCCACAACGGCGTCTCTCATAATCTAGTGGTGGTTTTGGGACTTTTAACCCCACATATCAATCATATCAATCAAAGTTTGACTATAAGCGCGTAAACGTTTGCAATGCGCTCATAGCCAAACATTTGACATGTTACAAAATAATTACAACCGGTCAGTGTGAGGGAGTAACAGGAATTGGTCGCATGCAAACAACGCTTTTCATTTATTTTCATGGCAGCTAAGGCGCTTCAAGCAACGCAAAAAAAAAACGATGACAAGGAATCGAGACGATGTGTACTTTCGTCAGCGTGCGTCATGAGTTCATGCAATCTTTTTTTTTTCTTCGAATAAGCGGTAAATTTCTGTGTGCTCGCTAGTGCACGTGTGAGAGCGTGGCGACGCCTGGTGGCGTCTCTCGTTAGTACGCACATCACCATGCTCAAATCAGCCAATGACCATGTACTTTGGGTATATAGCGCAGTAACTTCGCTACATGACGTCATTCATAGAGAAAATAATGAGCTATTTTCTCGCTGATTTCAACAAATCACTGTAAATTTCAGGACGCGTGCAGCACTATAACCTGAGGCTAGCGTGATCTTCGACTGCTGATCGTTAGCGTTTCCTAACCATGCTCCAAAAGAGTTCAAGTGCCTTTTTAATAACATTATGTCATTGACACTGTGGAATCATTAGCGCCTCTGTTTGCCGTTGTCTACTCGGTGACATCCTCCAGTTTCTGCGTCTATTTCTGGCACTCATTGAGCATTACGCAAATGGATTCGCTTTCACCCACGAATGCGAAAACTTTCCCCCGGTGGGCGGCCATTTATCGCTTATACCTAGCAAAGCTACTTAACAATATCTGGGGCGTCACAATCCGAATGCACGTTATAAATCGGAGAAACGCCGTATAGTGTAGGGTCCTGGAAAGTCTGACCATCTGCGTGCCCTGACAATGCACAGTACATGGGCCCCTGACATTTCCCCTCTGCCGAAATGAGTCCGCCTCGGTGGAACACTGGATACGGGGCTCAGATGCTGACTCACAAGTCGTGGGTTCGACCACGGCCGTGGCGATCGCATTTCGATGAAGGTGAAATGGTAGAGGCCTTGTACTGTGCGATGCGAGGGCACGTCAAAGAACACCAGATGGACTAAATTTCCCGAGCCATCCACTACGGCGCCTCGCATAATCATATCGAGGTTTTAGACATAAAACACTTTATGTAATATAATAACATCCACCGAAATGAGACCGCCGCAGAAAGAATCAAACCCATGACCTGAGTGTTAGAAGCCTAGCACCGAAAGAAGCCTAGCACCGACGGACTGCTAACGACTTACTACTGAATATTTCCTCGCACAAATGAATGTAGCCTGTACTGTTTTCACTTACATTGCTGTTTGGAAGGTATTGGCCGCCGAACTCTTCGAAAATGTGGGCCGATACTAAAGCCAAAGCACCCCTGTAAAGGTACTGCCACACACGAATTTTTTCGTCTGAAAAAAAAAAACAAGGAGTGTAAGTTAAACGCCACGTTGGAAAGGCTTATGCCTAGGACGAATGTGCTTTCCGACAAAAACTAACGGTGCTGCTTACACTAACGCTTGGGTACAGTCATAGGCAAGCGCATGGAGGGGGGGAGAAGGAGAGTAACGTCACCTCCCCATTCCCCCCAAGTCAACTGAATGGGGGCGCAAAGGCAGCCCCATACAATAACATAAAATGGAGCAGAAGTGCTTCGCCCCCCCCCCCCCCGCCCCTGAAGGAAATTCCTCCGCACGCTCATGGTCACGGTAGAGGTGATAAGCGCCTGGCAGGTCCCAGCTTGGCTTGGCTTTTTTGTACCTTGCCAACAGTATTCCTTTCCTCCCCTTCCCTTACTGTACTCTATTATTTGTGGCTATATTTGTATCTCTTTTTTATATATATATCTTTCTGTGTATGTTTCCTAGGGCACGTCCGCACTTGGCTTCGAAGGAAGTGCAAGCGACAGAACTTACTGGAATCTCGCTGGTTGTCTTCTTATTTATTTCTCTCTCTACCTATACTTATTCTGTGCAAATAATTACTTTCTTCTGTTTTTGTCTGTTTATTCCTGCCTCGTTTTCGCCCAGTCTATATTTCTCTGCGTCTTCTGTCTCCAGCAATACAGAAAGAATGTAACGTCTTACTTGCACTTCACACATAGACTACAAAGTACATAAACAAAGTGCATGTAAAATGGCAAATTGTTCATCCATAGGCTGTCTACACGACTACACCCAGAAGCTAGAAGTATAAGCTTCTTTCTTCAATGAAGTCCCTGGGAATCCGAACACTGTGAGATTTTCAATTTTTCACTCAAATAGAAAAAATGACTAAGTGTTACTGATGTAATGTGCTAACATATCCAGTTCATGGATGACAACCGAAAAAAAGGAATATTTCAGCTCGTCACTGTTATTTTTGTACTGTGTAAATAAGCTTGCATGTTTGTGCTAAGTAGCTCGTGTTTGTGATTGAGAAATATTTCGAACTTCAATTTTAAAATCAATATGCAGCAGCTTATAAATATTTCGAAACACACCTGTTTCGCTTATGCTGCTAGCGTAAGAAGTTCAGAAATATCTCGAGCGTTAGTAATCGCAGGCTGAATGTTCGATAGTATTTAACGATCAATATACTCACAATCTTTGCATTAAAATTATTAACAAAAGGTGCTGACTCACTGATGAATGTGAAATCAACTTGCGCTAGATTTTCAAAGTTGAAGTAGTTCTGAAAACAAAACAGAAAAAAAGGATGCACACTTCGCAAAACCAAGGAGTCTTCAACAATTCTCGTACTTGGAAAATAGCGCCACCTACTGACAGCAAAGCCTGTTAGTAAGCTTTCGGATAAAAATATTTTTCTAGTGCACAGCATAGAAAATTCAGCAGTCAAGCAAAAAGTTCCCCCGTTCACAATCAGCCTCTCATAAAACGCAAGCCGTTCTCCACTATACGTTAGACGCTGTTGATAGCTGCCAGGTTTCGTTATTTAGCAGATGGCTGCCACTAGCGAACACTCAATTCCATTCAATTCATTCATTATTCTTCACAAGAAGTATGCATCAGTTCTGAAATAAAGGCAGAAACTCATAACCCAGAGGAGTTGTTAAGGGGGCCCTTATTTCACGTTCAGGTATGCAAACACTACAGAGCGCGAGAAATTAGCATAACGGCGGTAGAATTGGTCATTCCATTCAAACCAGTTAAGAGAGCATGAAACAATGTGAGTTAGCTTTGTAACTGGTAAACGATTGGCGTTCTGTTAGGTCTGTGGTATACTTTGTTCCAAAGATGTGATGCGGTATGTGTCAATGTAAATTATTCATATTTCTGTGCGAGATTTTGGAAAGGTTCATCACGTAACTGCGCAAAAAAAAAAAACAGCCGAAAACACGAAGGAAGAGAAAAGGACACACAAGCGAACAAGGTGCGTTTGTATGACTTCTTCTTTCGCGTTTCCGTCTGTTTTTTGCGCAGTTGCACTATAGATCTATACAAACTCGCCCATCTTATCAATATTCTTTGGAATGGCTCAAGTACTAACATATGAATGAAGCAACTTACGAAATAGTTAGAGTAATTCCCGACATGAATCCGCGGGACCGTTTGCATCAGATAAGCTTATGGTTATTATCACATATGTAAACAAAGCCCGCTATAAGGAACAATCTCCCATGTTCGCTTATGCATTCACTTAAGACGACGGGAATATGCAGGCTCTCTCTTTTTTTTTTCCCTTTCGGCGTATGGATACTGCCTTGTCTCCCTTGAAACTAACGTGTTTTTCCGCTTTCTCACAGTTCAGAGGCACCTGATTTTATTTTTGTGTAACCTCCGTGATCAGACCGTCTTTTAGCCATAGAGTTTTTTTAAGTTAACTGGAGGAGACTTTGGCAATGCGACCATTCAGAGACCATGAGAATGATGGGTAGTACATGAAATTGCCACACTTTTGGGTCTCGAAACGCACTTGTGGCTTTGCCTATTTCTGTGTTTCGGTTTTATTTCGAATAAAGGAACAAGTTGTTCTGTACTTCGTGACTGGATTTCAGCTCGTGAGCCTGAAAAATCAAGGTGGTGATGCGTAGCTGATAAACTGTTGCCGATTGTTCTTTCGTGACAAAAGAGCTTTAAGCCATGGGAAGCCAAAAGGAACGTAAAATACGGAGGCTATAGGCAAATCCACTTGCCGCCCATGATTACGATGCTTGCTGAAGTGCCATGCGTGGGCAGCTCTCATAGACACTAGCGCTAGAGTTTCTTCCAATGTATTTATAAGAAACTGTATGCTTTAAGCAAGCTGTGATGCGATGTGAGGACGTCATCACCTTAAGGACGTCATCACGTTAACGTGACGACACTTGTCACCATCACGTCTTGTCGACGTGCCAAATTTAAGCGATCTGCGACGCAATGCCGAAATCATAGGGGGACGTCACCTCGCGATGATGTCTTGCATCACTCGTCACTCAACCCGACGCCACGAGACGGCACCACGCAGGGCGCCAACAAAATTTCGTGCTTCACGTGGCATCTCTAGGGCTTTCGCCTTGAGAAAATAAAGCTTGCCTCTGCCAACTGCTTCGATCGGTTGGAAAAATACATTCCCATGGCGATGTAGTCTCCCGCGTTTATTGTGCCACCACCGCTTCCGAAAGTGTAGTCGCTTGCATCCGTTGCCCTGTTGTAGTAGTGCCCTGCAGCGTTCTTCATTTCAGTACTGACGACTGCGTTTCGTGGCCCCGAAGCTCCTATTCCAGCCCTGGAAGATGGACGCACGCGCAAAAAGTGAACGTCACAAATAATTGTCGTAGATCCCCAACAGCATAGTCACATACACATTTGTTATACACCTATAGAATAGAAAGAGAGAAAGAGGCCTATATCAAATGACACGATGTCTTGACGAGCAAGGTGTTGGGAAATAGTTAATAGGAGGAGGAGGAGGAGGGGAATAAAGAAGGTATAGATGAAAGCATAGCGCTGTAAATTCAACATCAGCATCAGCATCATCATCATTAGCCT
Organism: Rhipicephalus annulatus; assembly: GCA_013436015.1. NCBI lineage: Eukaryota > Metazoa > Arthropoda > Arachnida > Ixodida > Ixodidae > Rhipicephalus > Rhipicephalus annulatus. The sequence continues at coordinate 31,415 of WOVY01005557.1, forward strand.
TACTATGTCCACTGCAGCACAAAAGTCTCTCCCATGTTCCACAGTCGACTCGCTGCTGTGCTTGCTGCAGCCACTTAACACCCGTGAAATTCCTATACAATCTCATCTGCCCACAAAACATTGTCTCCCCTTCACCCTCTTGCGTTCTCTGAAAATCCAGTCTGCGATCTATAAAGACCAGAGGTTTCCTTGCCATGGTGCTACATGCCCCACCCACGACCATTTCTTCTTCTTGATTTTAACTACAATGTCCTTAAAACCCGTTTCTTCACTGGTCCACTCTACAAAGTGCACTGCAACACATCAAGTGGGTGAGAAAGGCGTGTGACGGTAAAAATCAGAGAAGGAAGAACAGGGTCACCAGCTTCGTTGTTTTCAGTCTTCGCAAGATCAGTGCGCAGCTGTACTTTTTTTTCGTAAGTATGTTGAGATGCTCTATAATGCCTGAGCATATGATTGGCTTCCGTCATGTCTGTATTGTTGCCGGCAGGCTTGTATGTGCCACTGTGGGGAAAAAAATTGCCCGCAGCTTCCCTCGGGGGAACACTGAGGAGAATGCGGAGCATATAATTGGTTAACGGGGTGTTAAAGTGCGACTTACTTGGGTCGATGGCTAAATTGGTTAACGTGGTTGTGAAATGGGGTGTTAAATTGCGACTTACTTGGGTCGATGGCTAAATTGGTTAACGTGGTTGTAGGAGGGGGTGTTAAATGAGTGAACACGTACACACGTATGCGAAAGGGCGGCGCTGGTCAAAGGGACGTCGATCATTGTGTTTGTGGATTCGTTGGAATTCATTTCACCGCGACCTTGGACGTCGACGCGCCGTACAAACCAACCGACGAGCGGCAACTGAGCGAGCGAGCGCCGACCTTGAGTATATATACAGCGCGACGGCGCATGCAATGTCAGCTGTTGAATGTTCTCGAAGCGCGACGGCGCATGCGCGTCCACTGGAGATTCAGGAGAATTGTAGAATGTTCTCGAAGGGGAGAAGCGCGCGCGGCACAGATGGTGGGTGACGGTGCATGCGCGCGTCAGCTGTCGAATGTTCGAGAAGAGGGAGAAGCGCAACGGCGCATGCGCGCGCGTCAGCTGCCGATGTTCTCGAAGCGCGACGGCGCATGCGCGCGCGTCAGCTGCCGATGTTCTCGAAGCGTGACGGCGCATGCGCGCTACATTATACAGCTAGCGAATGTTCGTGAAGAGGAGAAGTGCATGCGGTGTGTAGAGTAGGAAGGGTGCACAGATGGTGGAGGAGTGAAGCGCGCGCGGTGTGTAGAGGAGGAAGGGATGTACAGATGGTGGAAGAAGGAGGAGGAAGCTTGCGGACGGCGCCGCACTACAAGCCTCGAGTATTAGATGCTCCGCATCTAAAAAATGTGTGCGCAAGCACGCGAAAAAGACGACGAGATCATAATGCCAGTGATCGGATCAGCCTGTCCTGGTGTACTGCTAAAGTTACATGTTGCTGCACTGTTACAAAACAGTGTGGCAATATGATAGAAAGGAACTCGATAAAGTTGACGTCTTACGGTTTGTCAGCAGAAGAACAGTATACGAAGATGTACGCCGCCAAGTTAACAAATCCTTTCACCTCAGTTTCACTCATCCGTTTTGCATATCCCATCTGAAAGTAACAAAATTGCCTTCTAAGAGTTAATTCATAGTTTAAAGAGCAGAGAGGTTTCTAAATGAACCGATCGATAAGTCGGTCACGTCTTTTAACTTAACTTTCAGATACTAGAGCACATATGGGATCTAACATGCAAGAGTACACTAAATAAATGCAATGAAACAAGTTTTATTGGAAGAATTAACTCAAAATGTGCTGGGCGCATTCGCTACAGACGCCTTTTACTTGTTATATTGGTTCTAGCAAGCCCCACTCGAAATATTTCTGCATCTAAGTGGTTTTATGCTGCCTCTACAATCGTATGCATGATGATGATGAAAACTTTATTTAGGTCCATAGATGTCACAGGCGAGACCCAGCATCACCCGGCTTGTCACACATGGGGACAGCCAAGCCAAGCTTGGCCTTCTGTTCAGAGGCACCCTGGGTGGATGGGAAGATTTCTTTGCATTGCTTCTCAGATCGACCCACGTACGACCAAGAGATAATTTGACGTGCTGACGCTATGATGGAAATTTGGCAATATTTCGCGTCATAACATTCTTATAGCGTGTGAAACAGCACATGGACCGAAGGCACAAATGAAATACAGGCGACAACTAGACAATCATTGCATTTCAGCTATCTAGTGTTTTTGTTTTCTTCCTTTTGTGCCTGGTTTCTGCACTCTGCTTCAGCCCCGCCGCGGTGGTAAGTGGCTAAGATACTCGGCTGCTGACCCGCAGGTCGCGGGATCAAATCCCGGCAGCGGCTGCTGCATTTCCGATGGATGCGGAAATGTTGTATGCCCGTGTGCTCATATTTGGGTGCACGCTAAAGTACCCCAAGTGGTCGAAATTTGTGGAGCCGTCCACTACAGCGTCTCTCATAATGATATGGCAGTTTTGGGACGTTAAACCCCACATATCACGCGGTCTGCTTCACTCGTAAAAATTAACTCTCACACATTTGCCCAACTTTCTATTCTACTGGTCATAAGTGATGACTTTTGTATCACTCAGACTGAAGTCGATGAAGCGGGACGCTGACAGTGACGACGGCAAAATCTGCCCTTTGGTGAGGCATTCAGTACTTTCACTTTGAGCAGGCTCGAGAAGCAGGTGGGTGTGGCCCGTTGTCTGGAACTGCACTTCTCACAGCAGGCCACTTTGCATGGTCGACGTGCGCCTCTTGGTGCTCACCTTCCTCGCAAGCGACACAAGGTCCCCCAACGGTTCCTCTCGAATAGGGAAACTTGAGTGGACATTAAAATATGCTATCTACTTGATTTAATTTTACAGCAATTGAAAAATATGTAATAGATGCCTAAACATTGAAGAGTCGTTGCCCGAGCGTGAAAATGTGATACGTGATGCTTAGCGTTTGTAGCTGACACACCACCTTTCCTTCCTTCCTTCCTTTCTTCCTTCCTTCCTTCCTTCCTTCTCTATTTCTTCCTTTCTTTCTCTCTTCCTTTCTTTCTTTCTTTCTCTCTTTCTTTCTTTCTTTCTCTCTTTCTTTCTTTCTTTCTCTCTTTCTTTCTTCCTTTCTTTCTCTCTTTCGTTCTTTCATCCTCATTGCACAACCTTGCTTTTTACGTTTGCCTTCTTACTATCCGGGAACTGGACATTGTGCCACGTACATTATCATCACCGCAGCTCATGTGTTTCTTCAGGCAACAGCGACGGTCGTGTGTGAAACTATACAGTGCAACAATGAAAAGCAACCATGACATTAGGCCGAGTGAAACGACATGTAACCTCGTTAGAAGATCAGACTGGCATACCACAAATGGCTGGTGTGCCACATTTATCGGGCCAACATTACTACTCACCGCACCTCTCAACTAACTGTTAGGAAGGGAACACGCCGGAGGCCAACACCGATTACGAGCGGCACCTTGCAGCGTCTCTTGTTAGCCGTCCTTATCGATTGCTTGGGCTGTGATTGGGTGCGCGCCGGTTCAGGATGATGGTAATTTTTTTATAACCACACACAGCAGACGTTGATCCTGCCAGCTCTGCTGGAAAACACGAACACACAGAGGAAATACTTTTTTTTATTTCTCGTTTCTTTTCTGTTCTTGCCAGGTTTATATGCAGTGTTGCCTGTGTTACACTAAGCGACCAAGAAATACGAGAGCGTACGACAGCCCAGGCCTCTAAAATTATCTGCATTTGAACTGCAATAAACGCAACATACACGGGGAGCAAGAGGGGTAGTTGCATACTGAATGACAGTTTTTGTCAGCCAAATTTATAACAAAATAATCAAAATAAAACAGCAAACAATGCCCTGCCCGCTTCACCGAAGTAGGGAAGGCTAACCAAATAAAAATAGATAAATGAATGAGACATTGTTTAAATGGTAATTTTCAAGACGAGAGAGATCGTCACGTGGAAAAGAGCACCCCCACCATAGCCAACCACCCCCAAGGTAACCAGAGAGGAACTCAGCGACATCTTGTACAAAATCATATAACACAATACGCAAATAAATATTTGGACTTGGTCTTCACGTACAAAAACAATTTTTGCTCGTTTTTTTTCTTGGCTTCAATCCATCATGCAGGCTGGCTTTGCCATCTTCTTTGCATTTTCCTTTCATGTCCTTGCTGTCAAATAATATCCATAAAGTACATTTTCTTGAAACGTAAATAGACAGTACTTACCGGAAATACAACATGCACACCATTGTTAGCCATTGCGAATTTCTGATGCAGGCGAACCATGGCAGGCAGAGGACTGTGGGGAAGATAATTAGCCATGCTTTTGGCACTTTGACTCGGGTGGTTGAGAAGCTCCTGGTGGGTATAGCTGTCGAGAAAAGACCTAACTTTTCAGCTAGGTGGCGTGCAACTGCGGGCGCTAGAAGAACCACTCAGCTGCAAGTGACGCGTGAACCTTCAGGAAAGCGCCTTCTTGCGTCGACAATTTATCGATAAAAAAAAGCGCACGCTAACGCGGGACGACTTATACGCGTCACGAGTTCGTGATGCCAGCCCCAGCTCACTTACCCGTACGATGAAATCGGCAGGAGTATTGTAGCGTCATGTGCTCGAACACAATAGAGCATATTGAGTAGGCGTCTCAAATAGGTAGGCTTAAGGAACCCGTTACTACGCAGTGTCACAAACTCGAAGAATATAAGTATAATTCAATGCATTCGAGCATCCTGATTTTACCAAGACGTCTTCGATCGGAAGAGTTATGACATCTGTCAGCAATGTAGTGCAATTTAGCCGAACAGACGTGAGTGCCCAGCCAATGTGTCTTGAATTACTGCAGGTTCAAGGCACCCATCACCTTGAATAGAAGGCAGCATGAGTTGACAATTGCGTGTTATATGAGCCCATAGAAAGACCGTGCAAACGGTTGGAGGCAAGTGAAACGTTCCATAGATCGCGATAAAAAGCATTCCTTATTGCGTTAGAATAAAACGTTTATTTACCGATGAACGATCCCGCGTGTGCTATACCGACAGTAATGCCGCAAACTGTGGCATGAAAAGGCGTGAGTAATGGCCCCGGTCTTCATTGGATCTCAACGTGCACTTCACATGAATAGGTCCACCTATGGAAGTGTTGGACAGCCCATCTGCTGAAGGTCTTTATTTCTCCTCATAAAAACACTATAGACTACGTTGTTGCAGTGAAAATAGGAAGTTTATTGCCCAATACTGCGTTTTTGTATTTTATGGTATTTCGCTTTATTAACATTTTATTTCATGCTTTCGAAGATCAAGGGTTCCATCCCTGCCGGTGACAAGTTCTCTTGTCGTGTACGCTGCCTTTTTCACATCTATATCCCAGTTATTGCAGTACGTTTTAATCAGTACAATTAATGTTCCTTGTACCTTTTTTGCCTTCTTTACTCACCAGATTTATTAAGGTAGCGTCAATAAATGAGCCCTTGAAAATTTCCTTCATTCATTTTTTTTCTTTCAAAGTAATGTCTTGGTTGCACCTGGACATTGACTGTTAGTCCTCTGTCAGTTGTATAGACGTGTTCTTAAAGAAATCTAGCAAGGAATTTTATGAAAACGCACAGTATTAGCACTTTGTAGGCCACGCATACAGAAAAGTGTACTTTCTGTGCCCCTCGTAAAACTGCATTTCTCATTTGGAAGTACAACTGCCATGTCTCTCCACGCACGCCGCTTTGTCCATAACATTACTGCATTGATTGTTCCTTTGCTCACTGTGCATACGTCAGCGCATCACTTTCTTGTTTCTAGAGTAGATCTTTTCAAGCAGGCGTACCCTTCATAGGCAATCATTCATTACAGCTGCATTGCGTATATACCACCGGAACTGCCATCAAGAGGATGTCACACACTTTTTGCTTACAGCAACCCCTGCGAATATATTTGAAGTTGCACTGACGTTTCGTCAGCGTGGGGTCTTTTCCTAAAGCACCGTTTCAAGACCTGGCCGGCCCACCTCGCAAATTACTCAAACATGGCCGCTGACCTGACCGCCACGTAGGTATTCAGCTCCATTCCCGCGGACATCCTCATTTTTATACTTTGTATTCGTCGAGTCAACACTGCTTCTGGCAGTTTTTTTTAAAGCTATCAGATTTAAATTACCAATGTCTGTTTTGTCACTCCTGGATAGACCTAAACTCTCAATGGCCTGCGGCGGAAATGAATACCACATTCATGGTATTACAGGTATGTGGTACACGAGTCTGGACGAACGGGTTTGACGACGTGCGAAGCATAATTTTCACGTTATTCATGTCATGACGAGACCGTCACATCCGTCAAATTTTCTTACGGTTCACACCGATTTCGGTTTACACCAAGTAGATGATTGTAAGAGCATTCAAATCTTGGCGGCGACAGACAGACAGACAGACAGACAGACAGACAGACAGACAGACAGACAGACAGACAGACAGACAGACAGACAGACAGACAGACAGACAGACAGACCAGACAGACAGACAGACAGACAGACAGACAGACAGACAGACAGACGGACGGACGGATGGACGGACGGACTGACGGAACTTTGAAAAGTTAAATCTTTAATTCAATTCCACCGGCAGTGTAAGTAGCACTTAGACAAGGTAAACTCGGAAAACGTAGTGCAAAAGACGCAGCAAGGCTTTTCGGTGCGAGTCCTGTAATGGTAACCTCGAAACAAAACACTACATTATATTGCTTGGCTGCTGTCAAGTGTCTACAGCCCGCATAATAAATGAAGAAATAAAGTCGTATTTCTACAGGCCTAAGATACAAGGTATGATCTCCACGCATACATAAACAGTTGGCAGGGAAACTTTTTGTTTGCTCGCCTTTCGCAACAACCCCTAAAACTGAGGAAACCTAGTTGTAATGTCTATCGGTGCGCGCTGTGGGATAGGCCCAAACCACTTGCCTGATCTACATTCGGAACGCGCAAATAGGGAAGCGAGCAACGCCCAATATAGTCCGAAGAAAGTGTTTCTCCAATCGAGACACGCTTACGCAAGAGAAGGTCTAGTCCGTTTTGAAGACGACCTGGTGAATTATTCATGACTCTCTCAGTGCCACAGAGCACAGAAGAAAATACCCCTCCAAGGTAAGTGTAGGCTAAGAAGCTCGACTTCAATAACATTTCCCACCGTTCGTATTACCAAGTCAAGATTGGGCATATCACGAGTCGTTTTCAAAAGTTATCAAAAGAGTTTCTGCCGCCCATCTTTTCATATAACGCGCGCGGTGCTGGGCTTTCTTTTGAGTTTCACACGTACTTGCAACGCAGCATGCGCTGCACCAGAAATAGCGCCAAAAGTAGCGTAGTTTGCTGGCAAGATCTTACATTACGTTCAGTATGCGAAGGCGCCAGAGTTTTCCACAAACCCAAGTTAGGAACTGAAAAGTCGGTACAATGCGCGTAGGGCAAACACATTAGTGGTTAACGCATGCGGCAGACGGTTTCAAATATTCAGGGGAAAGCATTATATCCCAGTAGGAGCCCAGAATGAGGGGAAGGGAGCTACCTCTCCTTCAAAAGTTTTTCAATTGCGCGTTTGTGTGCACATTCAGATACACAAACGAGCTTTTATAGATTATCGTTGATACCCATCCTTCTCTTTCAAGGGGGCAACATTTCACTATGGTAGCTAACCAGCCTGAGGCGTAACGCAGCCCTCGTAGGCCTCGCGAACTGTACACACGACCGTTACCGATATTCGAATTATAGTTGTTGGGGTTTGACGTCCCAACAGCACCATACGATTGAGGGGTGCCGTAGGGGAGGGCTCCGTAAAATTCGACTGCCTAGAGGTTCTTTAGAGTGCACGTGAATCTATGCGCACGGGTCTCTAGCATTGTCACCTCCATGAAAGAAGCGGCCGCCAAGGCTGGTATTTGATTCTGTGACCTGCGGGTCGGCAGCCGAGTGTCTTAGCCACTAGGCCACCATGGCGGGCTTGTGATATTCTCGCAACGTCAACAGACACATAATGACACTAAAAGAGTAGGAATGCAAATCAAAACACATTCAATGTGAAGCCGAATAAAGCCTAAAGGGAATCGATGGAACAACAATAAAGATACACTAAAAAGAAACATTGACTCGGTTTAGATTAACAAACTGCACTCTGAGAACTCTAATGCCGTAAGTTTCACTACCACAGGGTCATTAATGGCGGAGAAAATTCAGGGCGAAATTCCGTCTTTAAACATCGCGCCAAAATCGTCGCACATGAGGCCACGAATTTCAAGATTTATTCTGCCTATGTATGCGACGTTGGCTCAATTAATTTGACTGAAACTTCCTATCCTAGTTCTATGGCTCCTGCAGATAACTCATTTGTTATTTAATGATGAGAAGCTACATACGACCAAGTAGACGCCTTCAAAATGTATGATTGACGTCACGGTGTTTGGTACGAGAATTTCAATGCGGTGTCTCCACCCACATTTCATTTTCGAGCGTTCGCTTGCTTACCAAGCGTTGTCTCATTCATGGTGAGACTCGCGTTTTCGGAATAAGGAAATTTCACTTTAAAGGGACGCTAAAAAGCAATATGATTTTTTGCGTATTAGTGAAATATCCTTTTACAATCCGAAAAACACTACTCTTACCGCGACAAACACTTATCAAACGAGAAAACGAGCTAAAAGAATATGTGGGTAGTGAATTGTCCTTGAAAGTCCCGCACCAAACGCCATGACATAAAAAAAAGTTTGAAGGTGTCTTCTGGGTCCTGCGTAGCTTTCGATGAATAAAGAAACGTGGTTGATCCCCCTATATAAGAATCGGTATTACACGAAAGTGAAACATGTCTTCACCGAGGCAGTTCCGTGTTATTGTGCAATGTTTCAGCAATAGTAACAAATTGCAAAGTCGCGTTAAGAACAGCAGGCAGCTCGAAACTTGCAGAACACACCAAAACAGAAAGCACGCACAAAATTAGCATACACGGAACGAGTGCGGACTAACAACTCTCGCAGCTCGACATTTAAAGTGCGCTGCTCAAAGAGAAAGACGCACGAAACGAACGCAAACGAACACACAGGAAAAGCGCGAACTCTCACAATTCTTTCTTCTTCGTGTGTCAGCAGCACACTCTTTTTCTAAACGCGGCCATGGCAGCGAGCGAAATGACCTTCGTCATTTCCCGAATACGAGTATGATAGGAGCGTGCGCAGGAGAGAACACGCTCCGTGGAGGCGACGACCTTTAGAGCGTGCCCAACGTTAAAGCCCCCTTACCCAACGCGAGACCGTCACGCCATCTCGTTACTCATATCGAAAATGCGCTAAAGTTTCAGAGCTCTGAAGGCAGCCAAGTGGTGTATGGTGTACATAAATGGCCTGCGGTTAGCATTCCTGACGATGCACGTTTTGTGGCGTAGTGGTTAGCGCCGCGCTGCGAATCGTGGAGTCGTTGGTCCGACTCCGCTCCACAGATTGTAGCCTTCTCGTTTTTTTTTCTTTGATGTATGTGTTAGTAAATATTTTGCAACGTCATATCCGTCACTAGTATACGTAAGCCGAGCCGTGGTGGACCCGAGCATAAAATAATTTCGTGTTAGAATGAAGTACAATGTAGTCTGTGGGTCCTAGAGACTTAGCGTATGAAGTTTCCCAAAATTTCATTTAGCAAATGCCGCGAAAAGACCGGACATTTATTTTTAAATTTCTCGCTTCACGTACAGAGATTTTTGGCACTAAATTTAATGAAGAAACTTCAACCTGAACTTTCTCCGTTCTCCACACCTTGAGAATTATGAAACATATGTCATTGAGTTCTCAAAGGGGCAGTGTATCAATATAAACGAAGTCATTGTTCATCTTTAGTGTCCATTTAGTAATAGGCAAAAAATAATTCTTTTAGTGACCCTTTATAAGGAACTATGGCGTCCGCTCCAGGGTCACAGCTGGCCAGCGGCTCCGACTAGTTGCGCGCAGGAGCAGCCAGCATCGTGCGCGGTGCTTGTTCGTATTATGAATGATTCGCTTCGCGAAGACTCGACAGTCCATAGCAGAGCACCACTCAGAACGTGCACCACGTGTGTGCAAAACGCCCTGTCCCCGCCAGCCGGCTGTGGCTCCAAGCAAGCACCACGCGCGTGCTCTGGTGTTCGCATTAACAGCGACCGACTCGTCCTTTAAGAGGGAAGCATCATCCGTTTTGAGACCGGAGTGCGAGCGTAATCTAGTATGTATCACTTGTCTAACGGCCATAACTCGTTATCTTGTTTTCTGACACATGATGCCAAAAATGGACCAGATTTATCTAGAAGTTGATAGATGGCACTACAGGCAACCATCAAAAAGCGCAGGTCACGCACTCACTTCTTTGCCTGCATAAAAAACAGTAGACATCAAATTGCACTGAAAGGTTCTACGGCACATCCCACGTATTGTGGCCGTCGATGTCGTGTGAAGCAGTCTGTGAGTAGAAGAAGCCTGTGTAGCATTATTTGAATTAGAGCCATGCCTTGCGAGGTTGGTGGTAGTCTGCGCTTGATTGGAAGTTTTTTTATGAGCACATTCTGCGCATGCACTTCGAAAAGACTACAGCAGCGCCACCTCAACAGCGCCACCTATTCAGGTCCTGCGGGACGCGCAGTAGCGCGCAGGGGGTGACTCCCTCTACGGGACCGCCAGGCTTAGCCTGTCGGCCGCTTCGCGGGCCTGCTGGACAGCCCAAAGCTGGTCGGCCAGAGCGGGCTGCGGAAATCTGGATTCGAAAATTTGTTGAAAACACCCCCGAGCAGGGCTAATGTGTACTTTAGCCCACATGTGGGGCACATGTCTTCCAGATAGTTCTCGGGTAGCTGGTCTGCAACCTGCCGGCGCGTCATCAAGGAGGCCATGAATGCGAAGAAATTCACAAGCTTACGCGCTGTCACTTTGGCCGGAAAGACACCAAATTTGCTTTTGGCTATCGCGGCTATGGGTGCTGTACCTGTCCTGACAAAGTTCCATTGACTAGCAAGCATACTTTTTGGACTCACGAAACACTTCGACTACACTGCGACGCCTAAATTGGGGCTCAAGAACATTAAAGTTACGCCGGCACTAGCGCTAGAGATCACATTCCGTTCCAATAGAGATGAGCTCCAGGTGGCGCCGTTATATCGGCTTTTTAATTCGAAACAGACTTCTTTTTGAATCAATTCATTCTAAAAGTCTCCCTTATCTGCCAGAAAAACAGCGTACAAACATGCGGTACGATGAAAGGCAACCTAATTGAAACGCTCAGTCTCAAGAGGCGAATTATTTAGGCAAGCAAATTATTTAAACATACATAATGCATATAATAAGCATACGCAGTCCAGCTGGCAGGTAAACGCAGTAATGCAAACAGTAAACTTTACCCTCAGCAAATAAACAGGCATGATAAAAAAGGCAAAAGTATATTTTGAAGCATTCTACATTTAAACAACGGGGAGAGCCATGTGTCAGCCGAAACTATACATTTTTTGTGGAAAAAAATTAACCACACCAGTAGTACTATGTTGTGTCTTTTTCAGTCCTTGCCTCTATTTTTGCGCTGTTTTACATCCCAACCATGAACTTCGCACTAGCCCAACTTTCTCTCGTAGTGCAGTATAATAGCTTCACTTTTTTCATCTCATAGTTTCCGCAGGGTCAATTTCTCTGTTTGCATTGTGGTGTCTCCGTCAGCTATATATGTATATGTTGTGTTTAAACAATTTTTTATTATAAATACCTCACCAGTCGGCAATTATTGCACGTGTTGTGCTACCTTCTTTAGTCCCACCTGTCGCGTCGCCTATCAACAATGTCATCGCACTTGCCTCTTCCCTTGAAAAGGACCTCTCCGCAGGTCAAATCCCGAATGTCATATTCTTGACATCAAGGCAGCTTTCGACTCAGTCTTTCACTATGCCATTCTCGCAACCATTGAAGATCTTGGCCTCGGAGGGAATTCATACAAATGGATTGAGAACTATCTAAAAGAACTGAAAATATATATGAGCACTCCAAATCGTCCCACATATTTTCATACAGTAGAGAAAGGTGTACCCTAGGGTGCCGTGCTCATCCCGCTCCTTTCAACCTTACCCTGATACACATAACGAAGTCACTTCCTCGAGGAGTACACATCACGAATTAGGCCGATGACATTTGTATCTGGAGCACTTCAAGGTCACATTACATCACCAAACAGCGACTTCAAAAAGCTTTGCAGAACATCTCCACATATCTATCGCCCCGAGGCATGTACCTTTCATCAGAAAAGAGCACAGCCATTGCTTTCATGAGAAAGAAAATGAGCAAGTATGCACTACTCCTTGGTGAACGGCCACTGACCTATGTGTGGTCTCAATGATTTCTAGAATTCATCATCGACAGAAATCACTCCTTGTCTCCTCAGGTGAAGAAACTTCGAACTAGAATAGTAGCAGCAACTCAAATCTTCAAATTCATGGCTGGAACACGATGGGAATGTAGATTCCACTCAATAGAACTGCTTCAGAAAGCATACATTGAAGAAACATTGTGCTATTGTCTACCGGTGCTTCACCTATTAACCCCAGTAAACAACAGAATTTTGGAAGCCGCACGCATCAACTGCCTACGAATATGTCTTGGGCTCCCGAAGAGCTCATCAGCATTGGGAAGTATAGCGGAAGCAGGATGTCTCCCACTGGATGTTATCTCTATCCAAGAAACCATGCGTACTCATCTTCGACTTATATTGCAAGGTAAAAAGCATTTCCTGTACCGAGTTCACCTAACGCACAGCAATTCCTCGTTCAGCCTAGCTCTGCGAATGCTCAACTCTACCCTGTTAATCAGCCACAAAAATAATGCCTGCAACATTTCCTTTCTAGACTCTTTCACCTCTAACTATGAATAAAGTTGTACCTGGCATCGATGGGGCAAAAAGAAGAATGTCACAGGCTGCGCTCATGCAGACTGCTCTCCTCTTCTTATAGCGGAGAACTATAATGAGCACTCGCATATTTACACCGACGCCTCAACCATTCAGGAGACTTCCGCTTACGGACTTTATATCCCTCTACAAGACAAATGATGTCCTGTCGACTGCAACGGAAGACATCCTCGACAGCAGCAGAACTTCATGGCATCAAAGAAGCTCTCCTTTACATCTTACGCCAAACGCCGGACCAATGGGTAATTTTCACCCACTCCAAGGGAGCACTACAAATATTGTTCAACTTCCTAAAGAAAACAAATTCACACCCCGTTTCATTCGACATAGCATACCTACATCACCTGGCTGTTACAGCAGGGAACTCCATCACATTTCAGTGGATACTAGATCATTGTGGCAATTTGGGCAACAAAAAAGCAGATGAAGCTGCACGCAAAGGTCTTCATCCCAATTACAGACTAACGTATTTCACTAAATTAGATGCAGCTCAGATGGCCAAAAGACGTGCGATTGAAGGATATAAGACACGTTGGAACCTTCCGACACATCACTATGCCTTCCTTCACTCAATCGACCCCCTTTTGAGAACAAGACACTCATTCAAAATTCCTCGCCATCTGAGAATGCTATATCATCGTTTAAGTCTAAACAGTGCCTATGGTAACAGGCTATGGTACCGCTTCGGTCAATCAGCTAGTCCGTATCGCAACTACTGTGGCTCCATCAAAACTGTCGAAAATATATTGTTGGAGTGTAGAGCGTATGCTGATCAGCGTGCGCTTCACGAACATTGCATGCAATCTATAACCGAGAGAAGTTTCTCCCTTGACTGTGTATTGGGATTTTTAGACTGCCCCACTTTACAAAGGCGTGCTATGAAATTTTGCTTGCATACTTGGACAGCATCGGTCAGCTAGACTGAAGCTGTACCTCGACACCACGAAAAAACTATTAACGCGCGTCCTCATTCAATCTTTAAAGAGGTGGCCTTTTACTATATTTTTACTGTATTATCTATATTTACATTTTGTCTTTTTCTTTCAATCCTCAATCCCCTTCCCACGCAGAGTAGCAAGTCAGCGAATTTTATATTCCGGCTGAATTTTCTGCATCGCAATAAAGAGTTCTCTCTCTTTGCGTGTCGCGTACGACGTTACAACTCTTCTACTGAACCATCGCCACATAAATGCAACGTAGTTTTCATTCGAGGTTTTGTGTTTAGAGTGCCAGCTGATATGAGATCACAAAAACGACCGTCTTTAGCACGTGGTTGTTCGCCGCCGCCACTGCCTTTGGTATCAATACAAACACTATCATGTGAAAAAAAAACAACAACGCTATAATTAGAAAGCACCCAGGATAAAATGGCGTTCCAACCTGTGCCCTCTCGCTGCCAGCCCAGTATTCCACAGCAGAGCGATGCCTCTACTTGAAACTCCTTCCCAAAAAGACCCTATACATGGTTTTTGTCTGGCTGGAGCAAAGTTAACATACGTAATATGGCGTGGTGGAAGAGTAACATAACAAGAAAGCGTCACTGAATGCGAATGGCGTAAAAAGTAGATCATTGAATGCTTCCGATCCCATCCAAACAGCTCAGTTATAATTGTTCGTCGCCATCAGGCATAACATCAAGCGCCCATAACGTCTAGCAGGTGTGCCGCACACACCTCTCTGAGTATGACGAATGCGGCTTTCGCTATTCATTTTATCCGGGCCTCTCTCAAGACTGATTTTTTATCCCCTAAGCTGCGTGTTCTGGCGCTGCACTAATACCGGGAAACCTCCACTGCACGCTGCCTGTAAGCCTGCAAAAGCCGAAGCGTTCTCATTTGTTCGCAACATTGTCAGCCACGGAGTGCTATTCTATACGAGCTCGCTCGCCAAGCTTCTTATGCTCAGGACTGGTCCCTTGGAGTGTGCCACTACACGCCCACCGTAACTCTCAAAGTGTTGGGAAGCCACCACCATGCCACTTTGCTATTCGTCATTTTACAGAAGCGAGTATTTTTACAATATTTACAAGCAGCACCCACAGGCTGTCAGCATCTCGCTCTGCCAGTCCGCTTCTTTTCCGTCCATGGGGTCATGCCTCGTAACATCAATTACGCGCACTTTTGCTGCGAAGAAAGCTCGTCGACAGGCGGACGCCGAAGTGAGAGCCCGCGAAGTGGAGGCGGCACGCAAGCGGGTGGCAAGGAAACCTCTACTCGGAGCCTGTATTTACATTACTTTTTCCAACTTTCAACTGCAATATCTAACTCAAGATCCCCTTGCCACATGCTTAACTGACCAGAAGTCTTTAATATTAAAAGGAAAACACGCCCCACAGTTTTGTAATCAGTAATGTAATCCGAGTATATATATGCATCGATATGTGAATGTTTACGTCTTGTGTATATATGTAATCACTTTTTATGATGATTGATGACTTGTACGGGGGATTCACGGGTTCTCGCGATCAGTTACGATAAAGCTTCTCTCTCATCGTTCACTTCGGGGATATGGCGGATTTGTAATGAAGCGGTAGTCGTACTTGCTTCTCTTCAAATTTGGCCAGCCTGTGTAGCTGGGTTTGATACCCACCATGGCTTTAACTACAAACAACGAGGTCGCTTATGTATGCCTAACGTATTTTTCCCTGGCCGAATGGCCACTAGTGATTCTGTGCTACAAGCACCCCCCCCCTCCTAGAAAAATAAAGAGGCGGTGTACGTAAGCAAAGGTGTTTCATGTCAATTAACGCAAAACCTGTGGTGAGACGAATCATGTAGTGAGCGCCGATATTTTCCACAGCAAAGCCACCACCTAAGCGCAATGAGACAGTGGGGAAGGGCCTGACCGGAACTCGCCTCACTGTTGTGAGAAAGATTTTTTTGATGAGAGACAAGTAGTGCGAAGCCAGAAACGTGAGGAATGCTGCTTCACCCTCCACTCGCATCGTCGTAAAGCTGCGTCGGAATGCAGCTTACTCTAAGATGCTCGGCCGCGTCTTACAACAACGAAAATGCTCAGCCGCGTCTTATGCCATAAAAATAAAGTGTGTGTGTGGAGGGAGGTGGGAGGCCTAACGATCGAGACTTATTATCTTGCTCGCACTGACATGTTTCGCAGTCGGCACTTTGTAAGGCAGGACGCTAACTCATCGACTCATTTCCCTAAGCCATGATGTGTGTGATCACAAAGAAGTTAAAACTTTCACGAACACACTCTTGCACAGCATTATTTGAAAAAGAGCGATATCAGGCGGTCATTTCTTCATGCTGTGCTGCCTTTGTGCAAGCTGTTCACCCGATTTCCTCGACTAGCAGCTCATGGTCTTCAGACATTTGAAGCACTACACCGAGCACTACCTCGTCAAGGCACAATGTGTAAAAATGCGGGTGCTCTGTAATGCACCCAGACGACTGCTTTCGAATCACTGCCTGGATTTCGTGGCAGCAGATGCTCTCAAGAGTGGTGGGCATCGGCACGCACTGTGCGCAGGTACACCTATTAGAATAGTTAGATTAGCGATTGCACACACTGACCTGCTGCTCAACATAGACTTCAAGAGTTGAACGTACCAGCGCGTATTTCCTAGCCAATCAGGTTCAGGAGGGTCGTGGTCGGGGCTTCTGCTAGCGGAGGTTTTTCCACGTGGTCTCAATACGGGTGCTTCCACGGCGCAGGCTTCACCACTGCCGCTGTCTTGCGCTTACGATGGCCGGTCTCACACGCGCATGAGTGTGTCGGCGTACGGCTCAAAGCGCAAGAGTCGACTCCTCTCGAGCAGATGACGCTGTAGTTCAGGGAGGTCAGCCATCGCACACTGAGTGTCCATGACGTTATGGTGTTGCCGGCACCACAATCTAAACACTGTGATGCTACGAACCATGGCCAACTCAAACTCAAAAACATCGCTGCGTCGTCATGTTTTGTCGCCGACAGAAACTTTTCATTGGCTGTCTTAAAATGACGTCAACTGCGCAGTGGACAGGAACGTGAGCAGAGAAACCGAAATTGCGCTTTTTTAGTAATTCAGCGAACCAAGACATCAAACGAGTCGAGGTTGAGTATTAAATGAACGGCTAGGATTCTGAATACACACGTAGTTGAAAAATTTTGGAGGACGTTTTACGACCCCTTTAATTTTCTTTTATTGCCCACTACCAGCAACTTTGCTGTAGGTTGCCTTCTTCTTACGCACTACTGCACGACACAAAGTACGCTTTACAGAAGAAAACCTGACATTTCAAATAATTTAAGTTGAAGCCCAACAAATTCATTAAAACAATATAATGAAGTGCTGATATGTAGCCAGCTATTTGTTGAGCTAACTGTAGCGTTTTGAATTTTAGTTGACTGGTGGCGAGTAGTGGCATTTACCCCAATTATTGTGGCACACACCTGTTTCTGACGGACTGTGGCAACCACATGGCGCACAGACAAGCGGAAATCCGTAAATGCTTCCCGCCTAAACTAATCAGAGAAAGTGAATACTGGTTAGGTAGGCAGTTTTTATCAATTTTTTATAGGATTAGGGTGTTAAAGGGTTTTGGGAAGAAGAAGGTGTCTAATAAGAAGGGAGAGAGGTCGGCCTGGAAAGCGGGTTGGGTTTCAGGAGCCCTTCATTTTGGGATCATGGGTGCATGCGAAGATTGGTCCACGCATTGCTTACCTAATACACGCAGTCGTTATTTATTTATTTGTATATTTATTTATTTATTGCGTGCTTCATTTTTAGGGGCGAAACTCTTTATGGTCGATAACGATGAAGAACAAGTGCGTTTCAGATCACACATTACCTGTCAGCCATCACGGCATAGCATACCAAAAACTTGGCCCTTCATCAGCGTGCCTAACAACGTAGAACTTCACTTTTTACCGCTGAAGAAGACGGTCATGCGCTCATATTCATGCAAGAAGGAAATGGGGCGGCGTGAAATAGCAAGTGTGCTCGAATATATATATATATATATATATATATATATATATATATATATATATATATATATATATATATATATATATATATATATATATGGGAAGTTACACCAAATTGTAATGTATATTTTTGGCACATTTACATTAAAATATGGTCTAGTAATTTTACCTGTACTTCTTTGCTTGGCATCACTGTCTGTTAGACCTCATTATGGTGTCCTTGTTTTCTGCTCACGTTAGTCTGTTTTCTTTTGCCGCAGCTGCTGCCTCCCAGTGCGTGTTTATCTTAGTTTGTGTATTTGCTATCGTTTGTGTATTTGCTGTCATGCCATCCAACGCAGAATTGGCCAAAAAAATTGAAGCAATTGAGTCTTTGGTACACTCTAGTCTTGATACCCTTGCAAATAAACTAACAGCTAAAATTAAAGAAAAGCTAGCACAGGAAGGACTTGGGGAACGTGCGTCCCTCAGTGATAGCGTTCAGTTTCTGTGTGACAGTTTCGACTCTATCAAAACAAAGCAGAATGAATTGAAACTAGCTAAGAAGGAACTATTTGCACGAAATGAGGCACTGACTAGAAGGGTTGCAGAGTTGGAGCAATACTCGAGGCTCAATAATGTTGAAATCAAGGGCGTTCCGGTCACTCAGGGTGAGGACTGTGCGGCCATTGTGATGCAGATTGGCGAAGCTATTCAGTGTCCTGTCACGCCCCGACTTTGACACAGTTCATCGCGTTTTAACTAAATCAGATGAAAAGAACATTGTTGCACGGTTCTGCTGCCGTGAAAAGAAAAACGACTTTGTTCGTAAAGCGCGTAAGACCCGTCCGAACACTTCTGATGTTGGCTTCTCCGGTAACTCAAGTAAAGCAATCTATGCCAATGTTCACCTGTCTCTAGAGAACAAAATATTGTTTGCTAAGGCCCTAACTCTGAAAAAAAGCGCACAAATGGCAATTTCTGTGGAGAGACAATTGCCAGATCAAGGCGCAGAAGTCTGGTGATAGCAGAGTATATCGCATTATCAAAGACAGTGATCTTAGCATCTTTCATGACCACTGAGTCCTACGCCCATTTTCGTGCTGAACACTCGTTCACTTTCATCTTATCATCATGGCTTTGCTATCCCCTGACGAGGCTAAACATATGCTGGATGACAGTAATCGCTCCTTGGTTCATTTCAACGCGCGTAGCCTGCGCGAAAATTCGGATAATATTTATAACTTTATAGATTCACTCGCGCATTCTTTCTCCATCATTTGCATCTCTGAAACATGGCTCTGCACTTATGACGTCAATCTGTTCGGCCCGTCATCATACCAAGCTGAGTATTGTCACCGTTGTTCAGACAGCTATGGCGGCTCAGCAATATTTATCGCCCCAGATCTGTCCTACACCCGCCGACAAGATCTTTCCTTAGGCATCTCGCATTGCGAATCCGTGTGGATTGAATTAGATAATTCTTTTTTAAACGATAATAACAACGTTATTCTGAGGTGTATTTACCGTTCCCCTTCTTCGAAAATGAGGAATTTCATTTCTCGCCTGGATACCATTCTGCATCAGTTATCATCTGAAGGCAAGCGCGTTGTCCTAGTTGGAGACATCAACATCAACTTGCTTAACACAGACAATTGTGCCTGCGCAGAATATAACGGCTGCTTCAGTGGATACGGTTTTGAGTCTCTCATTTCATCTCCTACTAGATGTCCTATTTCTGGTGCTGCTTCATTGCTTGATCATGCCATCTGTAATTTCTCACCCTCTCCCTCTGCAGGAGTAATTGATGTGAACATCACTGATCATTATCCCATATTTCTTGCTTTCAACGTCATGAAGCCATTTGATCCACCCACGCGTGTTACTTCCGTACTTGACCAGGAATTGTTTTTCAATGCCATTATTGAAACTGATTTGTCCAGTGTTACGTCCTTATGCAATGTAGAGCAGGCATTCAACAAGTTTTCTTCCCTTTCTCTTAAAGCCGTAGAAGAATGTACTAAAACAGTCAAATGTAAAAAGAGGTACAAATATCCTAAGAACCCATGGTTATCTGAGCGACTGCTAAAAAGTATGCGTAGAAAAGATAACCTGTTCATAAAAGTAAAACACAACCATTTAACGCTGCTTTAGCTTCACGCTATAAAAGATACTCGAATGTTCTTTCGTGTCTCTTGAAAAATGCCAAGAAAAAATATTATGATGACCAAATATCTAGTGAAAACAACTCTAAAAGACAATGACAGCTCTTAAACGATTTTCTGAATCGATCAATACATAGTTCATCTTTGCAGAAAGTCATATATAAAGGCGTTACACATGATAACCCTGAAAGTGTTGCTGATGCTTTTAGTAATTATTTTTTCGAAATTTTTAGTGAAAAACAGCAGTTCTTGTTGTAATATACAACGTTTTAATCATTCTTTTTTTCTTTTCCTCGTGAGCCCTGATAATGTTTCTACAGCAAACAAAAGTCTCAAAGAAACCGGCCCTGGTATAGATAAAATCTCAGCACGACACTTAAAACTTGCAGTAGACATTATTTCTGAACCACTTTCTATAGTTATAAACCTTGCGTTCAAGCATGGCAGTTTCCCTACTTCTCTAAAAATAGCTAAAGTCCTTCCGATCTTTAAAAAGGGTGACAAGCAATCTATTTCTAACTATCGCCCCATCTCTATTCTTTCTTTCCTGAGCAAAGTCATCGAAAAACTGTTAATAACTCGGCTAAACAAATACTTTAATAAATTTATTATACTGAAGCCCTGTCAATTTGGATTTCTCGCTGGAAGTTCTACTAACCTTGCAATTCTTTTCCTATCAGACTTCATCAAACACTCCATACACACAGGATTTGTAGTAGGGTCAGTTTTTTTAGACTTCACAAAGGCATTCGATACCATTATTCATGTCATATTATCCAAGATACTCGAATAATACGGTATTAAAGGTCCATCCCTCAAATTTTTAAACAGTTACCTCCTTAACAGAAAGCATACTGTTTACAAAGCGGGCTTATTTTCTTCTACTAAAACAATAAATCAAGGGGCTGCTCAAGGGTCATTACTGGGTCCGTTACTTTTTTTACTTTACATTATTGACCTTCCTGACATTATACACATGGCTCACTGCGTTTTATATGCTGATGATACTACCATTTCCATTGCTGATAGATGTAATGACAACGTCACCAATAAATTAAATGCTCTACTTTGTAGCGTGTCGAAATGGTGCCAGGAAAATTTCTTAATTATTAATCCAAATAAATCTACGTTCATGGTATTTAGATCAGCTCAACGCAAGTTAACTTCCTCACCACAGCTCACAGTTGACTCTCATGTGATTAATATCAGCGACAGTGTATCTTTTCTTGGCGTTCACCTCGACGCTAACCTTAACTTCACTCTCTATATTGCTCACATTAGAATAACGGCAGCATTCGGCGTTCGCGCATTACTCAAAGCTCGCTCATATTTTTCTCATAAAGCACTCCTTTCACTTTACTTCGCATTCATTCATTATCATATCACTTATGGCATCGCATCATGAGGGAATACTTACCAGTGCCATGTTTCATCCTGAGAACATCTACAAAATTGAGCTATTCGCGCTATTTTTTACTGTTCTCGCGACAGTAGCGCCGCTCCCCTTCTTCAATGCAATAAAATCTTGACTGTTAGCTATCTATTAAGGTTTAATCTAATTATGTTTCTGCATAAACAAATAAGAAATCAACGTTCTGCTAATTTCATTGATCGTAAGATGTTAGTTAATACTAACACAACCAGGTTTGCGGCTAATAATAACTTTTTACTTCCTAAAGTTCGTACTAACTATGGTAAATCATCTTCTCTTTTCTGTACCATCACCATATGGAATAATTTGCCCACTTCACTAAAATGCAAAGTTTCTTTTTTTTCATTTAAAAACTCATTAAAAGAGTACCTGTTGAATAGTTGATCTATCTTTTTTGTGTTGTTTTATGCTGTATTATTTGTTTTTTGATTCCATGCCTTTTTGTTTTCATTCTTCTTTATATATTTTTGTTTCCACGATTCTAACAGCTGCTTGTGCTTTTATTTTTTGTAATCATCACCGAGGGTCCCGTTGCAGTCTTGTACTTTGGGACCCTCGTCTGTATATTTTACTCCCTGTAACATCCTTTTATGACATAATATTAAACTGACTGATTGATTGATTGATTGATTGATTATTATTGTGTGAAACACAGAAAAAACAATCCCTTATGTATACAATTCTTTCCTTGTTATATTATATATATATATATATATATATATATATATGTATGTATATGTATGTATGTATATATGTATGTATGTATATATATGTGTGTGTGTGTGTGTGTGTGTGTGTCACGTACAATGCCATCTTAGTCTCTACTGTAGCATTTGTAGCTCCGTTTGGGCATTCACTCTATTCAGGATGCATAGGATTTCAACTTCCAGCTTCTTGAATCGAAGTACCTTGCGCCGACTGTATTCTGCGGTCACATTTGGTACCTTTTTCTCGTGGAGCAACCACATTTACGTATCGTGACATCAGTCTGCTTTATGTTCCTTCTTTGATGCAGTGCCACTGAGTTGGTCTTCCATATGGAGTTAGGGCAGCAGTGTTACCAGGAAGGCATTGCTTTTCCTTTGGTGTCCATAAGCTTCCAGCTTCTGGTCCTGCGCTTCCTGTTTCGCCTCGTCCAAAGAGAGGAATCTCCCGTGCGAACTCTCATTTAATATTTTATAGGCACTCGCCTACGGTATTTAATGTGTAATGTACATCTTAACAGAAGCCTACCATCAGTAACATTTCCTTGATTTCGTGCAACAGCTGTCAAATTTTTTCGCCATATCCAGCCAACCTGCCCTGGAGTTGACGTGTTCAACAACCCTATCGTTGACACAACAGCCGCTTTATTGCTCCCATTAGTTCCTCCAGCCCGCCGCAATCGCTCTAGTCATGTGTCTTGGAGCGCGCTGACGGCATCTTTCCTGCCTGGTCACCTCCGGGACTTCATGTGGCGACTTGAGTAGGGTGTTCTTTCTACCCTTTACCATCTCAAAAGGCGGATAATGGTCAAATGAGCAGCATGCCCGAACTGCTCTCCGCGGAAAACACATGAGCATTTTTTGAGGCATTGCGTCATTCCTTGTGTTTTAAGGAAGACCGTGCGTGTCGGATTCTGGAAGTTGTTCTCGAGGCTGCTTCACTGCCCTTCTCATCGTTGCTGATAGTTACTGTCCTTGGCGCAATCACTGTGAGGCGGTTGAAACAGGTCGTCACTGTCACGCTCTCTTCCCGAGCTTAGAGTGACTGTACACGGAGCTGCTATCTGTTCTGTTGGAGGAGATCTTCTTTCTTGGCGAGAAGGAATTGCTTCGGCACTCGTCCTGCTTTTTTGTGTTCGTTCGTGAGAGATATGTTAAGCTTGTATTTCGACCTACCCGGTTTCGGTAGGCTGATGTTTCTTCAGTACCTGCAGAAATGCCATGTAAATGCGCGATATTTACGTTTTTCTTTGTTTTTAATTTACCATGTTATGTACTTTATTTCTTTTAAACAAGTTTTTGTGGTCGTGTGTATGTTCTGTGTGCGTGAAGATGTTCTGTTGTAGTTTTATTGATGTCCACACTTTTTAAAATAAATTTCTCTAAACACAAGTAATGTACATATGTATACAAATTTTTTCAACAAATTTTTGTGTGCCTGAGCATTGTTCTGTTGAAATGTACTATTCAAATGTTATTTATGTTCTCTGGTCGTGGGAATAAACTTTTCTAAATAAAAGAAGCTTCGCCTAATAAAAAAAGACACAAAGCACCAGTGACCTCACTTGATGATACAAACTCACAGTGCAGCATAGTACAGTACAGTTGATCACTGGAGTATTTCCCCTTCGACAATTGAGCGCACTAAGCTTCAGAACCACTTAGTCTAGCTTTATACTCAGCTGAAGCACTCCACTACATGCCTAAGTTTCGCAACCACATTTGACAGAGCTTACGCGGGCCAAGTTTGTCAAAGTAAGTTTGACTTTGACGGATTGAACTGCCACATACAGTGCTCGTGAGACGAAAGTGAAGTAACAAAACAAAACTGGAGCCTTGCATCACGCTAGCGTAAGCCATGCTTGCTTACAGGTCGAAGAAAAAATACAACCCAAGACCAAGTTTTGTAAAAAAAAAAACAACGCTCAGTCTACAAATATATTGTTACGCAGTATGTGGTCGAGTGCTCAGCTATCTGTTATTACTCGAAGTCTTTCAAAAGCAAAAAAAAAACACCTTTCTTGCAGCGTACTTATGGAATTCGCTTTTTATACAGCTCACCGTGTAACTACAGAGTGTCCGCCTGAGTACTTCTTTGGGCCAACAGTCACGGCTTCATTCTCGTCTCATCAATATTCTTCGTTAAAAAAACATGGAGAATAAATTTCAATTTCGGAATTAGGAGAAAAAACTCTGGAGCTTAATTTTGTGTACACCATACATGCCTTGCTACCGTTTTAGGGCATCTCGGTCGTGGCCTTTTCGCCTAGTCGAAGCATGCCTTGAACATCCCACCGGCGGAATCTTTCTGAAGACCAGAACGCAATTTCTCAGGGCCATCGCCTCCAGCCGTATGACATTGCCTGTCACGGCCACACTACAACACCGTGTGGTGATGTGTTCGCTTTTGCAGGCATCTTTATTTTTCTTTTTCTCGAGACGTGCGAAGCTCTCAATCATTTTCCGCTTGCGGCAACAACATGCCGTTGTGTATAGGGCTCGCAACGCTGGAGCTCTTCAGAAGAGAAGAGCCTGTTGTTCTACAGGTTCAGTTTTGAAGAACAAAAAACAGTTAACTCGTTTCACTTCGTGAACGTGTAACGAAGTTGTCATGAGCTCGCAAGTCTTTCGAAAACTTAATTGAACAAGGACTGAAATTTTGGTCTCCATATTGCTATCTGCAGTGAACGTCAGGTTAGACAGATCAGCTTAAGAGAGCAATGACGTCACACTTCGCAGATTTTTGCTGTTTACCTCAAGTACTAAATGGATGTTTCTACTTGAAAAGTCTACAAAATAAGTACAGTGCTCCAGCACGCATCACGTAATAGTAGAAGCATTTTTTTTTCTGCTAAGCAGTACGGGCTTTCATTTTCAGACATATTAGATTTTGTATAGTTGTGGCATAGATATGTATATGTGGCAAGAACAGTTAAAACTTGAAACTTTGAGATGTGAAGCGCGTTTGGGATCAGGCTGTCGGCATTTCCTGTTGTCATGCCCGTCACGGTGTCTGCTGTCGTTTCCCGTCGCGGTAATTCAAGTGCCCAATAAGGCGGCACGTTCGCCATGAAAGGCTTGAAATAACGTACGCTCACTCATGAGAGTCGTGCTTCTCCGAGTGTCAAATAAGATGGTGGGTTGGCCCTAGTATAAGCTCTGTTTCGGCGACGAATGCTGCCTGCAATGAGCGCTTGATGCTGTCTGTAGAAATGAAAGAAAATTGTCTTCCCATTGTGGTTGACGTGTACCTATTTGAAACACAGGTGCTTCGCACCTAATGAGGTTTTAAATTACTGCAGCTGTTTTTGTATAATATTGACGAGAGCCACCGCCTTATATATATGTCCGGTGCGGCCGGGAGTCAGAGATAGAGTGTAAATGGTTTTGCCTATCGTACTGTTCTCCTTTCCTCCTCATTTTTGTAAAATCTTGCGCTCTCCCAATTTCTCTCTCTAGCGCAGGATAAACAACCGATCCGAGGACTGCTTAACTTGCTCTTTTTCTTTTTCGTCTTCTTTCCAAGCCTATTCTTTTAGCGCATCTGCAGCATCGTTTCATACTTACCGCGACATTATCCGTTGCTACCGGTGGGAGCAGTTTACCATTAGAGATGGGCCCAGTATCTCGCCTTCTATAGAACATCTGCAAAACTGACCACGAATTCGAAATAGGCATGCACAGGCGCGGTAAGACCGCTAATGAAACGCGTGGCGTCAGAGTTAAGAAAAGACGCACATGCATGCATTCATGCTAGCTCGGGCACAAAGTAGTATTAACGTGCATGTTCATTAGCAATCTCGTATATGACGTATACAGTATGCCTAAGTGACGTATGCAGTATGCGTGAGCATGCCTGGTTATGTAGTTCTGGCGTTTGTTTGTTGTCACAAGAAGAATAAATGAGTTAGTCGGTGCCAGGGCTTGACTCATTTCTTCTGTGTGGCAGCATACCGGTCCCTCTAGACTGATGATCATCGCTGTCTTTTCATTTTATCCTGTTTATTGCTGTTCCTCAGTGCGAAGTTATACCCCACCAAGGTACAACCAAAGTTTCATTCCCATGAGTTTGGACATTACATTTTGAAAACTTGTCAAGGGATGCGAAAGAGAACACATGAGCTGAAAGCTTTGCGAAAACACATCCGATGTGCCAGCGTATAGTAATTCATGATGCTTTATTTACTAACCTCGGGAACCTGATCAGCATCTTGTTGCACCGCCGCGGTGGTATAGTGGCTAAGGTACTCGGCTGCTGACCCGCAGGTCGTGGGATCGAATCCCGGCTGCGGCGGCTGCATTTCCCATGTAGGCTGAATTGTTGCAGGCCCATGTGCTCAGATTTAGGTGCACGCTAAAAAACCCCAGGTGGTCGAAATTTCCGGAGCCGTCCACTACGGCGTCTCTCATAATCACATGGTGGTTTTGGGACGTTAAACCTCACATATCAATCAATCAATCAATCAATCAATCAATCATCATAATTAGCATCTGGTCATACAAACGCAAAAACGTAGACATTAAAAAAATTGGCAGCATATCCACGGAGTGAATGATGGAAGTGGGGCGAAGCATTCGTCCGTCCATTCGTTCTAGCTTACGTCCGTTCATGCGTCCATCTGTGTGACCGTCCATGCGTCCATCCACCCGTCCGTGCGTGCGTCTGTTCGTGCGTTCGTCCCTGCGTTCGTCCATGCATCCGCGCTTGCGTCCGTTCATGCGTCCATCCATGCATCTGTCTGTGTGTCCGTTCGTCCATCTATCTATTCAGCACTCGAAGTACCACCATCTCGCATCTTTTCATCATATATTCTCCATATAGAAGCACCGCCATCCAGCGGACATTTCAAGGACTAAACGGGAGGTGGCACATGCACACTTTCTTACGGCTTGCGCTTCGGGTTTACTTACTACCTTTAGCCACCTCGAGTTCATGGTATATACTAGTTCACTGTATTCATGGCTATGTGGCCCAACGCTCGTTAAACCTTTCTAAAACCAAGGCGGTTACACCCAGCGAGTATAACGTAGCAACCCTTTCTTGTCAGATAGTGCTCACTGTACATTCCAATGGCTGCTATTGGGAAATGAGAGACAGGAGAATTCACCTTTTACTTTCTTACGGCTTGCGCTTCGTATTTACTTCCCACCCTTAACCACCTCGAGTTCATGGTATAAACTAGTTCATTGTATTCTTGGCACTACGGCTCAATGCTCGCTACAACTTTCTAAAGCTAAGGAGGTTACACCCAGCGAGTATAACGTAGCAACCCTTTCTTGTCAGATTGTGCTCAATGTACATGCCAATGGCTGCTAATAGGAAATGAAAGACAGGAGCATACGGCTTTTAGTTACCGCGCACGCTGCGAACTTTTTATTGTTCAACAAACCACAGGAGAAATCTCCCACCGGCACCACGTTGCAGGTCAAAATGTAACACTTGTTACACACTACGACAACGACTACTAGGGACGAACGGGTGCCGTTTCAGGAGCTTCGCCCCTAAAAGCACAGCACCAATACGTTTCGTTTGACGCTGAGGGCGTTCCAGTATCGTCATATCCCCACAGAACGTTTCCGTGTCTGTGCAGAAGACCGCCATTAGCGCTGTCGTATTTCTTCATGTATAATCGTTACGGCACCATTTCAGGCTCGGCTTGGGCAAACGCCGCCCGCATTGCTGGCATTCACGATATTGTCACGCATGCTTGCAAGCGCAGCGTAAGGACGTGTTTGTATCTATTTCTCCTCTGTATTGATTTATCGTGGGTGTCTTTTTGGGTGAAAAAGACAGACTAACTCTGATGGGCCACGGCGTTCTTGGCGCGCCTTATCGATTAGGCCACGCCACCGGATTCCATTAGAATCTTTGTGCAGGAATCGGGTCTCGCATCGCAGGCACGATACTGTTTGGGTAGGTGTACGACAAATAACGAGCCAGTGTTTTGTTGCATCTACTTACGTAATGTTTGAAATGGCTGAGCTTTCTGCCAAAAAAAATGAAGAGTCATTGCCTTCGTCTGAACAATGCTAGCCACCTTGGCTTGGTGTGTGCGTTCGTGACGTATCACTTTTCTCTTTCTTTCTTTCTTTCTTTCCTTCTTTCTTTCTTTCTTTCTTTCCTTCCTTCCTTCCTTCCTTCCTTCCTTCCTTCTTTCTTTCTTTCTTTCTGATTGCACATCACTTTCTTCTTTTCATTCTGGTAATTGGGCCCTCATCAACGCCCAGCAACGCAACCCTTCAGTCGCTACATGAAAGAATGACGGTCATGCGCTCATAGCACGGCAACAACTAACTGTCACGACGTGAAATGAAACGTCACCTTGACAATCTCAACGGAAGCTACGAAATGTTGTGCCAACGTCAAAGTCTGGAAACAAAAATAATGTTGCCAACTACTGCCAATTTTTCTTTACCAGTGTATGTTGTAAAACTCTTGAACACGTTATATATAGTGGTAATAGAAAGCACTTGGAAAGAAATAATTTGTTATGTTCATTTCAGCATGGTTTTAGGTCTGGTATGTCATGCGTTACCCAACTGTGCGAATTTTCTCATGATGTTTTCATGACTTCATATGACAAAGTTTATCAAGTCGGTTCAGTATATCTGGACTTCCAGAAATTGTGTGACACCGCTCCACATGCTCTTTTATTACATATATTATCTTTTTTAGGTCTGCTTGCATCTGTTCCTGGTAGGTTGAGGGAATATTTAACTTCTAGAAAACAGGCCGTCAGAGTAAATGGTTCGTCTTCTTCATACATCAGCGTAACTTTCGGGGTGCCAAAGGGTTCGGTATTGGGTCCTTTACTCTTTTTGGTCTATATTGTTGACTTGTCAAAGGAGGAGGAGGAAGCAACAAAAGGGAGAAGGCAGGGAGGTTAACCAGAAAGACATCCAGCTGGCTACCCTACACTGGGGGATTAGGGAAGGGGACAAGAACTTAAGGGAAGGGGACTTGTCAGAGGCGCTAACATAAAACGTGTGGCTGTACGCGAATGATTGTTATTTATTAGAAAGAAAAGTGGGTGAAAAATACCTTGCCGTGAGCAGGAATCAAACCTACGACCTTCGAATAACGCATTCAATGCTCAAGACTACTGAGCGCCTGAGCCGTGATAGCTCAGTGGCTAGAGCATCGAACGCGTTATTCGAAGGATGTAGGTTCAATTCCTGCTCACGGCAAGTTATTTTTTCACCCCCTTTTCTTTCTTCTTATTTAGAATAAATTGATTCTGATAACTTCTACTATATATTCCTTGACTATTGTCTGTTAGATCTCATATATATATATATATATATATATATATATATATATATATATATATATATATATATATATATTTGTGTGTGTGTATGTGTGTGTGTGAAAAAGAAGGTGTCCTTGGATCCAGTGGAAAAATACCATGGAGTAGAGGACGGGCAAAACGAAAACGTTTTATTTTTCCTACGTTTCAGCCGGGGACCACCTTTCATCAGAAAAAACACGATACAAAAATGCGGTTTTCTTAAGTAGGCATGCTATATCAGGGGCCCCTGACACATGAACCATCACTATCATACACTATCTACTGCGATGTGGCGAGTAATGAACGGTGAGCAGAGAATGTCAAAGCAATGTCAAAGTAAAATTATGGTGTTTACATCAAGTAGACCACAAGAATAACAGTTTGAAAACTACGATGATATCTACAAACAAAAAAAAGCTATCAAACCCATACAGCAAATCACGCGCACAAAACACAAAAGTAGATCAAAAAACGTTCGAATAAAACAACACGCGATACCAACAATGTCATGGGGTACAAAGAGAATCGATAACACAGTCAAGAAATACCCTGCCCAAAAAACGTATATATATATATATATATATATATATATATATATATATATATATATAGGCAGGCATGGTGGTTGAGTGGCCGTAGCGTTGCATATAGTCTAGTAGATCCTCCATGAGCGGTCACAACGTGGTTTATTTCGACGTTTCGGCCTAGAGTCTGGCCTTCATCAGGAATCATCAGACTATATATATATAGTCATGTAGATCCTCCGTGAGCGGTCACAACGTGGTTTATTTCGACGTTTCGGCCTAGAGTCTGGCCTTCATCAGGATTGAAGGTACAGTTTGATGGTGCTCAGCTTTATACAATCTCAAATCAAAGAGAAAGAGGGAAAAAAGAAAAAAAGAAAAAAGAATATAAGGTGGACTCCCCCGATATATATATATATATATATATATATATATATATATATATATGCAGGCATGGTGGTTGAGTGGCCGTAGCGTTGCATATAGTCTAGTAGATCCTCCGTGAGTGGTCACAACGTGGTTTATTTCGACGTTTCGGCTTAGAGTCTGGCCTTCATCAGGAATAAAGATACAGTTTGTCTGTGCTCAGCTTTATACAATCTCAAATCAGAGGGCAAGGAAAGAGGGAAAAAGGAAAGAAAAAAGAAAAGAAAAGGAAAGAAAAAAAGAAAAAAGAGAAAAAAATAATACACGGTGGACGCCCCTCGGGTGCCCCCCTTCCACTTTTCCCTCCACTTCCCCCCATCTCTCTCCCCCCTCTCCCCTTCACCTTTCTGATGTCAGCGGTCTGTGTATGTTTCCGTTCACTAGCACATTCCTCCCGATCAGACGGCCCCTCCTGGCACTGGCGGTTCGGTGTGGAGCAAAAAAGAGCTTTTCAGGAAGTCCTAAGCCTTTAACTACTCGGGGTCCCGTAAACAATTCGTCCTAGAAGGACAGGGGCCGGTATTGTGGCAGAGGCTGGGCATTTTAGGAAGTTCTAAGCCTTTAACTACTCCGCGCCCTGTCAACATTTCGTCGTAAAAATAGGGGTGCCCCGTATTGCGGTAGGCTGTGCAAGCGCGTGCAATGCGAATTCCTGGCCCGCTTCTAAATTACGCGTGTCGTGGGGGCCTCCCGGTTGTGCACATGGTTGCTGTTTGGCATGTCGTGCATGGCACAATTGATTGGGTAGTAAAATAAAACAGAAAACAGACGACAGCTGCACTTATTAAGAGTAGCACTCTTAATAAGTTGGCCCTCATTCGTTGAATGAGGGCCAACTGCCAGATGACTGGAAGATCGCCAAAATAAGCCTTTACACAAAGCGGGAGACAAGTCATCTATTCCGAATCACCGACCGATTTCCCTTATATCAACATCATGTAAAATTCTAGAACACATTATTCATAAACATATAATTACCTTCCTTAATTCTCATAAAGTATTAACAAATGTTCAACATGGGTTCAGGCGGGGCTTTTCAACGAATACTCAATTAGTGGAAATTACGCATGACTTTGCTCAAGCAATTAACGAAGGGAAGCAGACGGATGCCATATTTATGGATTTTCAAAAAGCCTTCGATAAAGTTTCGCATGCTAAATTACTTCACAAATTAACTTGTATTCTACAAAACAAAAAGATCCTTGACTGGATAACAGCATATCTAACAAACAGGCGTCAATTTGTTACGGTAAAAAATACATCTTCTAAACAAGCTCCTGTAAACTCAGGCGTTCCTCAAGGATCCGTCCTTGGGCCTCTTTTTTTTTTCTGTTATATATAAATGATATTGTCACTGACCTTTCTGTTCACATTAGGTTGTACGCCGACGACTGTGTCTTATATGAAAAGATCACCTCAGTTGACGATCAAATTAAACTAAATCGGAACTTTCTAAAAGTAATTTCGTGGTGTGACAAATGGCAGATGCCTGTTAATTTCGCTAAAACAGTTTTTATGAGAATTACCCTTAAAAAAAGAACCTCTTTTGTTCCAGTACTCCACCAACAATTCAATTCTGTCAGAAGTAACTCAATACAAGTACCTTGGTCTCTGGATTACAAAAAATCTATCCTGGTCAAAGCACATAGATTTTGTAGTAGCTAAATCTCTCCGTAAACTTTTTTTCCTAAGGCGTTCTTTAAGATCAACCACACCAAGTATTCGTCTCCTCGCTTACAATGCCATTATCCGTCCTATACTGGAGTATGCTGTGGTCATATGGGACCCGTTCACTCAGACTGATATCCAAAAACTTGAAAGGGTGCAAAAAAAGGTTGTTAGGTTCATTTATAACTCGTACGGTCCCACTTCAATTACAAAACTTCTCTTGGAAAGCAAATTTCCAAACATTCCGGACCAAAATCGAATATTGCGCTTAAAATTTCTTTTCCAGTTAATAAAAGGTCACTATGCAGTTGACACATCACATATCGTTCACTTTTCATCGGGTTACGGAACAAGACAGAGACACAATCTTACTATCTCTCCATTGATGCAACGAACAAATTGTTTCAAATATTCTTTTTTTCCGAGGACTATCGTGGATTGGAACAGTCTACATAATGATGTTGTTACCCTAAATACATTGTCTGCATTTGAAGAGTCACTGCAGAAATGATTGTTATCTATGTTTGTACCTTGCTTTTTGTTGATTCTCTTGTCTCGAAGAATCACCGCACCTATCAGTTACATAAGTTTGTATTACATTTGTTTTTTATTGTTTGTTTGCCTGTTTCCACTGATGTTTATGTTTATGTTTTGTACCACCCCTGCTATGATCTTGTAAAAGATCGCAGTATCAATAAATAAATAAATAAAAAATAATAATATTTCCGTGCCTGGACAGAGGTAGATTACGCAGGCTTGTGGCTTGTGTGACTTATGGTTATTAAAACGAGTCTGATGCTGTATTCAGTTACCCTCCGCCTACTTAAATGACCGCCGTGGTAGCTCAGTTGGTTGAGCATCGGACACATTATTCGAAGGTCACATGTTTTAAAGACGATAGTCTTTTTGGGGGCCCCGTCACGGTTGTCTAGTGACTAAGGTACTCGGCTGCTGACCCGCACGTCGCGGGATCGAATCCTGGCTGCGGCAGCTGGATTGCCGATGAAGGCGGAAGTGGTGTTGGCCCGTGGGCTCCGATCTGGGCGAACTCCAAATGGTCGAAATTTCCAGAGCCCTCCCCTACGGCGTCTTTCATAATCATATGGTGGTTTTGGAATGCTAAACACCACGTATCAATCAATCAGTCTTTCTTTGGGACCTTCAACGGAAAAATTTTGGTCTGTCTGTCTGTCTGTCTGTCTGTCTGTATGTATGTATGTATGTATGTATGTATGTATGTATGTATGTATGTATGTATGTATGTATGTATGTATGTATGTATGTACATCTGTCTGTTTGTCTACTCTTAACGGCACCGGGTACTTGAAACGGCCGACCCCATCCGCAGCACCCATCAATGTTGCTCAAGCTTTAGCCTTCATACTTGTGCGATCGTCAATTGAAAAACAATTATTGCGCATATCTGAGGCACCATAACAACACGTCAATATTCTGTACGTGTCTTTTTACTAGAAAAAGGCATACATAAGCAATTCTAAGAACCGAAGCGCTTACGATGCGACGCTTGCACGAAAAGACAAGTGTTTCCAACGCTTCGCTAAGACGACACGGTGGTGGCACCTACCCATCACCTTGCGTTGTGCACTTTATCGCCTCCAAGACGGACGCGCACGCCGCGCGCTTCGTTTTCCAAGATAACTACCAGATAGTGCTTATGTCTCGTGTGACGTGACTTGATACGCTCGTTCACCTCCACTGCATGCTCGAGGCAGTTTTACGGGGCGTATTCAGAATGCCATTCACCGATTTTCTTGCACAGAACATCAAATAGATGTTTCGTTCCCTCTCTCCAGAAACAATACTATCATCTTTCGACGACATTTGCAGTGTAATATGCAGATACGGGGCCAATTTTTGTCCCCGCCAGTGGTGAGCTGTCTTTTCATCCATTTTTCTTTGCTACAATATACATTATATTTACGGCTAATAAATTTTCCAACGCTATCCTTGTCATTAATTTTATTAGTCCTCACTAAACCTTGTTAAATAAATATTGTGAAATAAATGGCGAGAACATTCTCTATATTTCATAATTAAGGAAAACGGTTAGAATAAAGCCCAAACAAAGCCACAACTGTTCCTGCTTTGAATAATAAAAGACAGCTCGTCCAAACGTTGGATCCAGCAGCATCCCATGCTCAAGAGCTTTTTGTCTATTGACAGAACATGTACGACTCTTCATCAAATCGTAGTATTAGGTACTAGAAGCAAGTTTTCATAATAACACGAAGCTAAGAAACAAACAGTCGTGGTGTTTGAAGGACCTATTGATGCCCGAGTAGCCTTTACGTTTCCGTCCCCACGTCCGTGTAAGAGTGTGGCATGTTCCTTGCAAAGGTCGTTAGCCAAGACATTTGGAGTGGGGAGAAAGAAGGAAGGAAAACGATAAAGTGGAAAGGCAGGAGTGCGAAGAAACTATACAGGCAGTCGATACGTCCAAAAGGGGAGGAGGGTGGTGTTGCGGAATGCAGACAATCACGAAGGCAAGGCCGCAAATGCACGCTTGTTCTGAGGTGCGCAACCGCAGCGGCAGTTGCAAAAGACTGCACGTCTTTTTCTGCAGGGCGCTTTCGACCCGCCTGTGGTAACGGACAGGCCATCGTTAGACTGAAAGATTGCTCCTGGCCAACGCTGCCTTTGATCAATGGATGCTTCCTGTCATTGACATAGGACACACTCTTTCGCCCACTGATTCCTGTAATGCAGCTGACTCGTATTTCGGAAACCAACGGAATCCCTCCATGCGTTTTCTTATATTGAGAATAGGTTCTTCGCCTTTTTTATGTGTCCCGTTACACGGAGAAAATTGCATTTGTACAAAAAAAAAGACTTTGGGGTTTCCGGCTGGAAGAGAGAAAGATATGCTGACGGCCGTCACCTGATCTATGCTGGCTAACACTTCACATGCCATTAGTGTTAACCGTACTTTTAGCGTAGATAATAAGAAACCCAGACTAGAGCGTAGCCGTTGGTATCGTGAAAGAGGGAAAAATGTATCTGTAGCACTCGTCATAGGTTTCAGCTGTCGTCACATATCTTTAGTATAAAATATTTATTTCGCAAGTAAAATAATGAAGTCAAGCGGATGAAGGAGAGACTAAAAGTTAGGTGGGCCGATCATATTAGGGTGCTTGCGTGTATAAAGTGGCAGTAGCAAGAAGAGGACCGAGTTGACTTACGGAATATGGGAGAGGCCATCGTCCTGCAATGGGTATAGTAAGACTGATCATGATAATGATGATATCAGGACACGCACAAACCTAGTGCACAGCCCTAAGAAATATTAAGGCATCGCTGCTTTGCTTAAAAGAATACACGTTTCGAATGACAATTACTATGAATAGTATACAAATATGCTGTTACAACTGCTCAGCTACGTATACTTCTTCTGCATGAGCGATAACATATACTGCAGCATTGCCTTAAGATATAATATGCATGAAATGTTAGTGGACTTGCCCATCTGCCACAAAACTCTCGAACGAACCCACTACGAGGTTATACACATGTCTAAGCGTATATATATATACTATTATAGATATAGTATATATATATATATATATATATATATATATATATATATTATGAAGTTTGGGGCCAAACGTACTTGGGAAGAAGAGACACAACTTAGCGGTTGACTTAGTATTATTTCCAAAGGTTTCGACTGGTGGACCGGTCTTCGTCAGGGTTTGTGAATTCACAAATAACACAACCGCTAAGCTTTGTCTCTTATATATATATATATATATTATATATATATATATATAGTATATATATATATATAATATATATATATATATATAATTATATATATATATGAGATATAACAGACAGTAAATGCCAAGGAATGTACAGGGGAAGTTATTAAAACCAATGGAATGTAAATAAGAAGAAAGAAAAAGTGGATGAAAAAAATTACCAACTGTGAGCAGGAATCGAACCTACGACCTTCGAATATATATATATATATATATATATATATATTATATATATATATATATATCTATATATATATATATATATATATATATATCATAGATAGTTGCCGTGGTAGCGTCAGTGGTAGAGCAATCGAATGGCGTTATTCGAAGGTCGCAGGTTCGGTTCCTGCCCACGGCAAGTTATCTTTTCAACCACTTTTCGTTCTTCACATTTACATTACAATTGGCCTAATAACTTCCCCTTTACTTTTCTTGGTAATATTGTCTGTTAGACCTTGTTATATATATAAGTAATAATATATATTAACATTAGAGTTTCTTCCACACTTTCTGAATCATATGTGGGTTTGTCTGGTATGACGAACTGATAAAGCCAAACAGCACTTCGCAAGTTGTTATCTAAGCGAGAACTTTACGAGTGCATACCTCGAGCTGCTGTACAAACGGTAAGCCTGAGTTATGCCGGTGATCTCACAGCTGTCTCTGCAGCACTGCGGCACACGAAGTGCTCATAAACAAAGTGCCCCTCGTATTTCGAGCGTTCCGGAGCCACTTGTGTGCTGGCTACCTTTCTAAGTGCTTCGCTGGCCCTCTGACATTCCTGGCCCGAAGACGACCATTAGGCAACTCTGGAAAGTACCGCTAATCACAGTTCGCCCACTTCGTCGGGCTTCTTCATTCAGTGTGCAATCGGGCAATTTCGCATAGCGCGCGGTGCTCATTAATGACGCCGGACCCACCGGACAAACACAAGAATTCCAATTCGCTACGGTCCCCGCTCGCTAACGGTAGAATGCAGGCATGCGGTCCCTATTCAGCACGCTCACTTAGTCATTCATTGCTTGACTCATTCACGTGATCTACTACTAATGTACTTATTCATTTAATACTATAGTCAATTGGTTACTGTATCGGGCTGATGAAAGGTAGGTGGGCTGCTCTGAGATTTTTATCGTGTCGTATTACAATGGCAATATCTACGATGATTGATTCCTCTTACTCTTTGCCTTCCCCTGTAGAATAATTGATCGAATTAATTGATTGATTCACTGATTGTGTAAAGAGGCCCTGGTGGTCTAGTGGCTAAGGTACTCGGCTGCTGAGCCACAGGTCACGGGATCAAATCCCGGCTTCGGCGGCTGCATTTCCGATGGAGGTGGAAATGTTGTGTAGGCCTTTGTGTGCTCACATTGGGTGCAGGTAAAGGACCCAAGGTAGTCGAAATTTCCGGAGCCCTCCACTACGGCGTCTCTCATATTCATATGGTGGTTTT